>JBBPCX010069725.1:0-10000 GCA_037974365.1 Hydrocynus forskahlii | reverse complement strand
AGCTCTATAAGGAAGGTGCAACTGAAAAAGGAGCCACTGCCACGGCGGGCTTTCACGAGAACACCCTCTCTTTTGATTGGTGGTATAAAAACAGGGAGCGGATATATTGATGTGGATGAATGACAGTAAAGACACAGAGGAGATTCTCGAGGGAGCTTTTGGCCAGAAATAATCAATAGCGCCACAAAACAAGAGGATTTATCAGAGGCTCGCTTTCCTCTCTTTCTGTTTTTGCGAGACATAAATGGCAATGCACAACTTTTAGTGCTTTAATGGAACTTGTTCACTGGTGACTTGAAAGAACAGCAGAGGGGCAGAAAGTCAGAAGGAAAGACGTCATTCACCAGCAACACAAAAGCAAAACAACAGAAAATGAAATATGTATTTAGTGAAATCCACATTATCTGGTTCCAGGGCCGGTGGTCAAAATAATGCACCTTACAACTTGAGGTAATAGTAAGAAATAAGTAATAATAAGTCCTTCCTAAAATGCATATACAGTGTAAAAGGGAAAATCCTCTAATGTTTTGTATTTTAACTTAAAGTAGATTAGATGATTGACATAGAACACAGAATAGTAAAAAATTGGCCATAAGATTACAAAAAAAACCCACATTCTAAATTCTTTTATTCTGTGCAACAGAATAAAACTGAGATATTCAAATGAAAGAATCACATAACTACTTATGTTGTGCTAAGATTAAATGGTAAAATATGTTTAGATCCAACATCATAGAAAAACAAGCAAATAGTTTCAGTACCATCTACTAAACATTTAACATTTGCCATTCCATTCACTAAAATAATGTGCTAATGTACTAATAATGAAATATGGAATATTAATAAACTAAAACCTTAAACTATATATTTTAAACAAAGTTTAGGTATGTTATTGTATTAGAGCAATCAAAAGAGGGTACTAATATTGCAATAGTACTAGATTATATATTTTTTTATCCTATAATGTCAGCATTGGCAAAATCTGTACTTGTAAGTTATTTAAGATTATTTTTAACTCTTTATTTTTTAAATCATAACTGCAGAGTCTCCAAAAATTGTTCAGTGGTAGAAAGTATGGAAGAATCAGTGACTCTAATATGACCTTGGACTGGGAAAAAAAGATATATAAGAGCCTGTGTGACCTGAAAACTCCCTTTTTTCCCACTCATTGAATTTCACATCAGATATCAAAGTCTTATATGCGCAGTCTTGCGCTTTGTTCAATAGCTCATGCTTATAACGGTGAGGAACATGAGTCAAAGATACACTGTCACGCTGTCTGAGCAGTTTACAGTTTTAGCGTGACAGAGGCAGCAGCACCAGTAACCGTCTCATCCATTCTCTGTACATAACTTACTGTACTCATGCTGCATTCCAGCCCGCTGCCTCTTTCGCTGGGCTGCTCTTAAAGGGGAATAAGTCCACTAACTAGATGCTTTACATACGGAATTATATGGACCATTAGTGTAATACGAAACCTTTGAGGCAGAGGGGGGCTGACCAAGCATGAGGACACAATAAATAACGTCAAACTGCATTAATCATATGCCATGCCGCTAGAGCAAATAGAAAACCAATTCATTCACAATGTGTGGTTTTTATTTAATATATAGGATATTTGATTTGAAAATATTTTGTTTGATGTGTTTTCATTTGGCAGTAGTAATTTTTATTTTTTATTTAAAAAAAATATATTGTATATTTACTATCATTATATTCAATAAAAAATACACCAACCATTAAAATATGTTTAAAGGTCATCGAATATATAATATGTAACGTAATGTCCGCTTCAGATGGGACAAAACCTTCATCTTCATTTTACTTTTTTTATTTATTGATGACCTGACCAATAGAAGTGGTTCCAAATGTTTCTTCTACTGTAAAGTCTGTTTTGGAGGTATGAGGTCATGTATTACTTCAAAATCAACATAACACTTTCTAATAAAACATTTTTATTTCTATTTGGAGTAGAAATATCTACTCAGTGAAATTAAACCAAACTCTCATTAAAAAAATGCTCAGTCAAATAAAAAAAACAAACTGTCAAAACAATAGATGGACATAAACAGATGACACAGCAAAAAATAAACATATTATCAGTAACTGTTCTTCATCATGCTGCTAAGAGTGGGCATTAGTAAAGAACATTCCTCTTATTAAGGTGCACAGAGCAGACTGGATTTCACCAGCATGCCAGGCAAGAATCACCTTCGCTCATGCCCGTGACAGAGATGTTTCATGCACTAGTCATGTAAATGCCGGCAGATTGTGTGCCAACACTCTACTGATGGATCTCATGAGTGCCTGGCACTGCTTAATTAGCAGGTTGTGTTAACATGGCAGCAGGTGAAGAGCATATTGCACTTGGAGCGTTTCACCGCTAGCTACCATTGAAACATGGGCCAACAAGGATGTTATAAATGTACTAAAGCTAGTAAGACCTTTGACAGATTGTGATTACTACACATGATTTATATGTCTAAATTACCGCAATACTGGTGTTCTTCGGTGTGACACATCAGTCTTAAACAGAGATGCCAAATATGCCATAAAGAACCCTCCAGAACCTTTCAGCGGATAGTTCTTTAAAGAGCCATTTTTGTAGATGAGATGTGTGAATGTGGAGAACCTCTTTGACATATAGAATTTGACTCCACAAAATTGCTACAGGTTCTATACCATTAAATATACTATCTAGAAGTTCAACCCGAGATGTTAACAGTGTACACACATCCGCACAATGTGTGTGTAGGGAGCGAAGGCTAGCCCATCTGCTACTTTAAGACAAATTGCTGAAAAAGTTAATGCTGGCTATGAAAGGTATCAGAATACACAGTTCATCACAGCTTGTGGCAAGTGGGTTTACATAGCTGTGGACAGAGTGTCTATACCAACCCATGTTCACTGCCAAAATTGCCTAAAATGGGCACATACGCATCAGAACTTGACCATGGAGCTTGACCATGGAAGAAAGAAGACTTGTGTGATGATTCATGTTTTCTTTTATATTAAGTATGTGCAACACATACTTGGAGAACAGAGGGCACCAGGACACACTCCTGGAAGAAAGGTAGCCAGCACAGGCAGTGTAATGCTCTGAGCAATGTTCTGCTGGGAAACCACTGGTACTGAAATTCATGTGGATATTATTTTGACTCTTATTACCTACCTAAACATTTTTTCCAGACGAAATACACCCTTTCACGGCAGTGGTATTCCCTTAATGGAGGTGGCTACTATCAGCATAATGACGCTCCCTGCCATTATGCAAAATTAGTTTGGGAATGATTTAAGGAACAAAGACTTCAAAATCCTCAGATCTCAATCCGATCAAGCATCAGCAGGATGTATACTGTCGGTCTTTTGCAAAGTCAATTGAATTGGATTAGTACCGGTGCCATCTTTTCCCCTGGTAAGTGAAGTACACATACCAAGTACACATATCCACGTTATGTAAAGGGAAATATGATTAATCAGACCAGGCCAACTTCTTCCATTGTTCCATTGTCCAGCTCTGATGCTCACACAACAATTGTAGGTGATTCAGGGGTGGACAGGCTCAGCATGCATGCTCTGACACGCAGTCCCAAATGCAAAGTGTTCTGATCCCTTTCTGTCACAGCCAACATTTTCAACAGTTTGTGCTACAATAGGACAATACAGGCTAGTCTTCTTTCCCCATGCACATCACTGGTTGTCCACCCTTGGACCACTTCTGGTAGGTGGTCCAAGGGTCCTGCATAACTGGAACACTCCAAAAGTTTTAAACATGCTTTGGCCCAGTCATCTAGTCAGCTAGAATTTGGCCATTTTTCAAAGTGGCTTAGATCCTCATGCCTGCCCATTTTTCCAGCTTCCAACACACCAAATTCAAGAACGAACTGTTCACTGCCTAATTTATCTTACCTCTTGATAGGTGTCATTATCTTATTACTATCACTTGACCTGTCAGTGGTTTAGTAGTTTGAATGTTTTGGCTGATAGGTTATATATGTATATATATATAGCTATATATAGAGAGAGAGTGAGAGAGAGAGAAAGAGATAAAATAGAGAAACAGAAGTACATGCAAAAGTTGGAAGATGGTGAGATAAGAAAGGTGGGTGCAGAAAGGGTGGGCAAAGAAGCGAAAGAGAGAGATAGAAAGGGGGAGTGAGCAAGTGTGGAGAACCTAACATTCAAGGGGGAGTTTGGGGCTGGACAATGATGAAAAGTCCATATGTTACAGTGCCACCATAAATTATGTGGAAACGTATGGTAAGGCCACCAAAGGGGCTTCCAAAAATAGGCCACGGAACAAGCCTCTGACTGCGCTGAAACAAATTGCCTGCTTTTTCAGCTGGAGAGATCCGCAGCTCCTGACATCCCTGTTTACACGGCCCATCCGAGCCCAGAGAGCGAGAGGGAGGGAGAAAGAGACGGGCCATCGACCGAGCCTGCTCTGACGCCCTCTCACCCACGCAACCATCTGCATGAGGGAGGCAAAGATTTATTATAGCACTCCGCACTGTGAAGAGAGGAGGCACGCCAGGGTCCAAGCACAAGACCAGCAGGTCACTGATGAGACCCGGTGTCGGGAGGTTATAGCAACTGCTACGCTAACTTTGAGAGTCTATTACTCACGTTATTGACCAAAGAAAATCTAAGCGTTTTCCAGAAGAAAACATGTAGGGACTGTTTCAGTGATAAGAGAAGCAGGCATTTCTTCTTCCACAGCTGAAAAGGCAGATCATTTCCTTTTGAGTAAATCATGATTCAGGAGAGGCAATGTTAACTTCTCAAAGCTTTGTGATTTTTTATTTTTTTTCTACAGCATTTTTACTCTTGGTCTATGATTTTTTTGTTTCCTGGGGACTTTAATGTTCTTTCTCTCAGTATTGTGCAGCCCTGTTACATTATTAATGGGGCAGGGGGCGGAGAAAGGGGTACTGATTTAAAGTGAGTAGAATTCTGGGAATTAACAGAGGTAGGGGCGTAAGGCCCTCTTCACTGCTGTTAGCTTAGTGTGTCGCATGCTAGCTGGTTAGAGGCTATCAGATGGAACTGTGATGCATGTTTCACTCTCTGTGTGGAGACATAGGGTCCCAGGAACATCTTTTGAATGATTTTGGGTTTTGGGCTGTCCATTCAGTAATGTGCATTCTGTCTTTGGCCAGCATTCTGCTTCATGGCTGTTGGCCGATGAGAGAGTTGTTACCCGCAGAGTGGTGCTTACCCAAATCCTGGCTACTTATGATTGCAATAGATATGTTGGAAACACGTTATGTGTAGTTCTCTTTTTGAGTAACTCTCTTTATTATGTGAAAGGTTACTCATAACAAAGGTAGCATAATAGGTAGCAAAACATGCTAACGGGTCTAGTATGCTAAACCCGTATCATAAAACACACCCGCAAAAGCAGTTACGCTTCACACAAAGAGCGTAACTGCTTTTGTGGGTTTTAGTCAGGGACTAGGTGTGTTTTATGATACAGGTTCAGCATTCTAGGCCTGTAAGCACTTTACGCCACCTATTGTGGTGTTTCAGTGTGTGACAAAACTTTTTATGGGCTTAGAACATGAAATGTATAATAATGCTTAGAGGTATTTTTTTCTTTCTTCTTTGTTGTGTCTTCCCTTCCCTTTGCTTTTAGCTAGCTGGGTCGAGCCAGAATGGGGTATTGAACAGGTCTCCATGAATTGTAAATTGTAAAGCACTTGAACTTACACCTTTGAATATTTATTAGTAATTATTAGAATATTCAGTTGCAGTGTATGTGGTTAGATCCCCAGCATGTTTTAAGGGTGTGTGGTTGCTCATGTGTGGGTTGAGACCTAGTTTCTATCAGGGCTCATCATAATGGCTCAACTGGCTCAGACCTGGTAGCTTAATAGGCATTTATTATGTGATGTATGTGTTTATCTATTTATTAATTGATTGACCACTCCATTTCACCCATTCAGTGTTATTTAATAAAGATTATATTTCTATAAGACCTGTGCTTCTTCATTACTGGGGCGGAGTTTCCCCTGCTCTGATACACTGTGACTTTACACAGGGGGTGGCATAGTCGGCTGTTAGAATTAAAATAATAAAAATAATAAAAATTCAACCATAAAACTAAGACCACTGCAACAATATCCTATACTTTAGTACTTCTTTAGGACTAATATTTTGCTCTGTTTATTTCTGTGGTAGACATCTCACAAGAAGTGATAAAAAAGTAGCCTATATTAATGCACACACATAAGTATAATATAATATTCCAGGTGGAAGGGTGAAGAGGTTAATGCACATGACAATACCGCTGGCAAGAGTCAAAAACTATTCACAGGGAAACACTTAGAGTTGGAAAAAACATTCTTGCATATAGCAGGTGGTCTGAAAACACTGCAATATGTAGCTGCTTTAACGACAAAGTTACATTGCCTGCCCACTTCTGTTGCACCATTGCAGGCCGAACTAATACATCTGCACATAAAGACAAAAGTTAAAATAATAAAAACATGTACAATATGTCTAAACTGGCATGAAGAAAGCATGTTGCTATAGAAGAAGAACTGATGAAAAATAAGAATGAAAAAACAAAATGTGACAACTGAGAATAAGTCAACACAGCAATGTTTAACAAAAGTCTGAAGTCTGTTTCATTTTTGAGCATTATCAAGGACTGATCACAAATATTTAAATTTCATTCTTTAGGGCCGAAAGTGCCAGGCAGTGTTACTAAGAGAATCAAAGTAGTTCTCTTACTTTAGTAATACATGGTCCACTCTGGTCCATGTGGTTTGTGTGTGTCCCACTCTGTGGACGATACCAACCTGAGGTATGACAGACAGTTCCAGTCAGAGAACTAGCCATAAGAGGGTGAGAGGAAAGGTGGGGAAGGAGGAAAAAAATCCCATTTACGGTGTGCCAGATGGGACTGGCTGGACGCTCCAGTGCAAACAACACATCCTTCTTTCGGGCCCGCATGTCCGGCTCACCTTAGCGCGTGGCCTGCCAGGCAATGATGGATCAGGAAAGGCCGGCGTAAGTGGGTGACACCGGCTGCCTTGTTATAGCTGCCAGTCTTCTCCCTGCTTCCTGTCATTATTACATGGCAAGATTTATTTGCGTTTGGAGTGGTGCGCCGGGGCGCCGGCCATTTGCTATTCATCACTTGGGCCTTTCGCTGGAGCGGCCTCTCATGGCCAGCAGCGGCGGTCGTAATTGCTGGCGTCACCCAGCTGTGGAAATGATGAGGAGGGGGTTGTCCGCTGGGGTCACACCCCTGCCCCATCCAGCCTGCTGGCCAGGGGGACTGTCCACTTTACTCACATGGGTTATTCTTTCCATCTTCCCATTCTCACTGCCACACACAACCACGACAAATCAGCAAAGGGCCTTTTGGTTTCAAGTTCAAGTTGGCGTTATTATGGCTTAGTTTTTCTATACTTTACAAATGTAATTGCCCACTACCAGTTACAGTCACCAATTATTCTAATATTTGGTTTACAGTCTGTATCCACTGGCTGTACTTTTGTCTTTTTCTGTTCATTTTTCAATGCCAAGAAATGACAATTTCTTAATGAACTGTATAATGAACGGTTTGCTAGCTCTCATTCTATAGATTATCGAAGCAGTATACTGTAAATTAAAATGATAATAAAAACTTTTCATTGACATACAAAAATGTGATGAATAGAAAGTTTAGTACTTGTCCACTTGCTTGAAATACTCTCGGGTTTTGTTTTTTGTGGCATTAAGGGTTAAACGAGTACTACAAATCACAAAAAAAAGAAAAAAATTAAAAGCTTAGACAGCTAGAACACAAAATGTTTAACAGTTAAATTGCACATCCATACCCAGTTGATTTTGTGATTTATTTAAGTCAAATGTTTTAGGCATATGGTAGTTTTACACTTCAGTAGATAATCTACAGATTCATGAGTCTTCTTACTTACATACAATTATGAAGTGACAGCTAAAACATGTGCGCCAGCCGCACCCAGCCTTACTGGCGAGCATGTGCATGTTGTCTGACTTCAACTCCGAACTCCTTCAAAAAGTGTTTCCATCGACCCTATGGACAATGCAGCACAAAAAAAGAGTAACAAGGTGGGACTTTTAATTAACCTAGAACTTTGATCAGACATTATGTAAAAGAACCAGGTGACTTAAGAAGACAGTTGTGGCCTACATAGGAAAAAAAAACGAGCCTTGCATTTAGATTGCAGGCTGGGTAATTAGACCAGCACGGTGTAATAGTAGGACAAGGCCGCTGTGGAAAATTAACTCTGCTCCATTTGCAATTCACGACACACCATTCCACTGAGCTTCGGACGCACTGCTCTCCAGCTGCTGGGACCCCCTTCAACTGTGCGACTGTTGACAGCCGGCGACATGACGGCTCCTCCAGCCACTAATCTGTGTGGCTTAGAATCATCTGTAACAAAGTTATTTTCTACCCTTTCTTTCCCATAGCCCCACTAAACAAGCTTTTTTTTTCTGAAGATATTCTAGGCCCTTGTCTCTCAGAGATAAACAAACAAATCTGACACAACAAACAACAAGATGGGGGAGGGGGGCAAACTTCTCATAGGAAGCTTCTCATGAATGTGTTTATTTACACTATAAATCATCACAATTAAACATCATAACTAGGCCATCATAATTAATTGGCCTAGAGAGAGTTGGTATGACAGGCAGGCAATGTGAATCTACTCCATCCACATGGCTCCATTAATCTGCACCCAGCGCTGTAGTTACGGGCAGCTGGTACACAGTACAGGGGAAAAACAGGTACGTGTGTCAGCAGGCATGCTGAACGGCACTTGCTGTTTGGCAATTACTATTTGCCACGAAAGCTTGTACGGCACATTTTAGTTACTGACGTCAGTAGGCAAAGCTGTAAAATACTGAAGTCTGTGGCTAAAATTACATTTGCAGGTAACCAGATGTACCTTAATATATGATAAGACATTCCACGATATTGAACAAACACACGCCATTATTATCATGGACAAAAGCATTTTAGTCAAATAAGTTGCAGTTTTACCAGAGACTTGAAGCACAGAGTAGCTGTGATCCAGTGCTGTAACACTGCAGTGGTTTACTTGATACACAGCTAGTTTTGTGTACTTTCGGTTTGAACTTTACAGTTCATGGTTAAGTTTGCAGTGCTGTCCTTCCATCCTCACAGTGCATGCTAGAGGGTCTACCACCTCGTAAAATCTGGGGAAACCAAAGACAAGATGCTCATTAACCTGCCAATAAACCATTATGAATTTTTTTTTCCTCAAACAGAGCATAACCACCAACACATGATCACTATTAAATGACACCCACAACACAATATCATAATATTTCTTATAAAACCTCAAGTAAAGAGGTCAGATCATTTTCAGGATATTAAATTATATCTGTAGATAAAACACTGCTTTTTATTGTCTTTTTGCTATTGTATTTCAATATAACTGTACAGTTAATCATGTGGTGCATTACATTTGACATTTTCTGTTCTGTATTTACAGGTTCCAGTCGATACCTTCTTCTTTTTGTCTTTCAATGTTCTTCCATTTGTTCTGATGTCAAGAAATGACAAGGTAAGAAATGTAAAGGAGTATTTGTCATGGTAACTTTTCATCAAATTTGAAACAAACTAAAATCTCTCTTTCACGCAAAAAAAGGGGTCTCTATTGAAGGATTACAATCCATCCAAAATTTCTCTGCTTGTTTCAAAGAACTAGTGAAAAGATTGCATCACATGTTTATTTTCGGTGGCAATAACAGACTACTGACAGTAAGTTTTTTCCAGTAACACACAGAAAGTGAATTATATATTAGCCTACACTAAGCGTTGCTCACTTCCTCAAAGTCTCAAAGATAGACAGATCATGTGTGTCCTTCAAAGCCCTCACATGTTCTATCCCTTTGCTAATGAATGCCCTGTGTTCTGTGACACACACGCACACACACACACACACACACACACACACACACACACACACACACACACACACACACACACACACAC
>JBBPCX010069724.1:0-11143 GCA_037974365.1 Hydrocynus forskahlii | reverse complement strand
TCCAGACCCAGACTACAGGAGAGATGACCATCCGTACTGTCTCAAAGTCAGATGAAGGTCTCTACCACTGTAAACACTTAGAGAGAGGAAAGTCACCAACCAGCTGGATCTCAGTCAGAGGTATGAAAAAAATATATTTCATTTGTAGCTTTTAAAACTAGTTTAATATGAGGATCAAACTTTTTTCTATATATTTACATATTGTTTTGATAAAAATAAATGTTTTTCATCTTCCACTCGTTCAGCTACTGGTTTTCTTGTCGGAGTCGCTGTGGGGGCGAGTTTGTCTCTGTTCTTCGTCATTTTACTGATTCTGCTGTGCTGCTACAAATCTAAAAAAGGTCTGATAATTCATCCAGCTAATAAATGTCGACCTATTCACAAATTAGATACATACAGAGCATAAAACTTATTCGGACTATTTGATATTTTGTCACTGATTACTGCACTGACCAGAATTTCTGTGTCTGCAGGAAATCATCAGAACACCAACCAGACCAGATCAGACCAGAATCAGAGAGAGTCCAGAGGTGAGGACTCTCAGTGTGGACACACACCACTGCAGGCATTGAGTTCTGTACTTATTATTGATTCAGCTCAAAAGTATGTATTTTTAGAAATGGGTGGCATAAACACTGATTGATTAATTAATTGGTTAATACATGTTAAACTATATACTGTAGACTGTGATCACAATATGCTATACCGAGAAATTGTATGGAAAAGTTTGAATGACGCTGTGTTGATTTGTGTAATAGTGTTAATACATTCACATCCTCAGCAGAGAAAAGACTTCTGTACATTTTTGTGCACACTTGCTGTTTATTTGCTAAATGTAACATATTGGGTGCGGAGGCTTTATTTATCATAATAACAAAGTAATATAATCTAGGTTTTATTTTTTCCACTATTTTAATAAAAAAATAGAAATTAGTCATTAAATTAGTCTGCATCTAGATATGACTGTATCTAGACAAGTGGTTGTTCACAGTTACAAAGAGATGGAGTTGTGAAAGGGCTCATCTGTACAGTGCAGCTTGATGTGATGTCAATAATGCAAATTTAATCTTGATAACTACATTAAATAATATTCTGCAGTCCTGGTCCATGCTAAAAGGCACATGTGATTCAAAAAACACTTCAGCAGTAAAATTTATGTAACAATTTATGTTATATTAATTTTCTTTACTTATTCATATTTCACTCATATTTTTTGGGAAATACTTATATTTACAGGTCATTTCAACTTACAAGACAATTCACAAGGGACACCTTTTATACAAAATGAATGAACTGTTATGCACACATGACACCAGTGTAGCTGAAAGAATTGGCTAAAATCTTTAGAGTTAAGAAATCTGTTCTGAGAAAAGTAATAAAGGCTCTATGTGGGAAGGAAGTGGATACTGTTTGATGATTATGACAGTTCATAGTGAGATGGTTATAACTACTTTTGTTTTGTTCTTTTTTCCCTCTGTAGATGCTGATGCTGTATATATGAACATCCCTTACCCTAAAATTGAACTGAGAATGACTAAGACAGCCAACAAAAAACAAGGTACAATAAAATAAAAATCTTATTCGATCTAACTTTTTTTTTGTTTTTTTGTTTTGTTCAATGATGTGGAGGAGCGGCAGCTCTTTCTGGAAGCTCATTCTGTTTCTGGTCCTCTTTATAGAGAAGGCTAGAGTGAAGGATGACACTTCTTACTCAGAGCTGAAGACGAGCTCAAACAAAGGTAAGATCAGTGGTACATCAGAAATCTGGATTTTAAGATGTATCAAATCACATCAGTGCAAACTTTAAAGAGTGTTTAGTGCACAGGCTTTGTTGTACTTAGTTTGTAGATCTGTGTGTGTGTGTGTGTGTGTGTGTCAGGGAGGGTGGTCTGACTACATTGACGACATCACAGCATGGAATAAAATGCTATTATGACATCATCAGCTGCAGCACTTGGAATGTTTGCACTTGAACAAAGTTGTGAAGTGAAAACAACTTTGAGATATCAGCTCTACTTTCACATGTAGGGTTTTTTTCCACAAAGGCTGCGCTAATGGTAATGAAGATACTTAAGAGGAATCATACCGCAGTAAGGTATTTAATAAAAGATTCAGCGTTTGAAGTGTCATACCAAACAAGTTTAACCATTGGCAAACCATTAAATCACAGATGGTCCAATCTCTGAATCCTTAAACAATACCAAGTCAGGCTGGGACAAACAGTAGCAGAAGGACAAGACAGAACATGTGATCCAAAAAGAAAACACAAAGTGAGAAATCAAAAACATGAGTATCAGAGGCAAGACTAAGGACAGTAATCAAAGTATGAAGACGGACCGCAACACGAAAATCAGAGAGGCAGAAATACAGACCACTCAGTCCCGCCCGAAAGGCAAGACTTCACAATGATACATTCTACATTGAGTCCTTAAATAGTACTACAACAGAAAGTCCTGTTGTACGCTCAGTGAAACGTCCACAGCTCCCTCGCGGCAAAGAGTTTCAACAATGAAACACGAAGGACAACTTTTATACAAACAAAGGGGACACCTGTTATACACAAATGACACCAGTGTAGCTGAAGAAGTGGCTCTAAACTTCAGAGTGAAGAAATCTGTTCTGAGAAAAGTAATAAAGGCTCTATGTGGGAAGGAAGTGGTATTGTGTGATGATTTTAAACAGTTCATAGTCAGATGGTTATACCTACTTTTGCTCTATTCTGCATTTTTGCACACACAACTCTGCTGCCAGAATCCAGTCCCCTGTCACAATCCTGTATTCAACCAGACTGCAGCTATTGTCGATGGCACTAAATGTTGTCTTGTCTTGCCCAGTTGTATTGTTGCTCTTGTGTTTTTCTTGCACTCGCTTTTGTCCTGTCTGCACTTGTGGTCTTGTGGTGTCCTGGTTTGTTCTGTTCTGCTCTTGTGTTGCACCATGGTCCTTGAGGGCACGTTGTTACACTTCACTTTGCACTTTGTATATGGTCAAAATGAAAATATAAACCTATTTGTTCTTTTTTGTCTCTGTAGATGCGGATGCTATATATATGAACGTTCCTCGTGCTAAAATTAAACTGAGAACGAGTGACACAGCCAACAAAAGACGAGGTAGAACAAAGTGGAAAACTGACATAACTGTAGTATTGAGGTTTTGTTCTGTTCAGTGATGTGGAGGAGTTGTAGCTCTTTCTGGAAGTTCATTCTATGTTTCTGTCCCTCTTTTTAGAGAAGGCTAAAGTGAATGCTGACACTTTCTACTCAAAGCTGAAGATGAGCTCAAACAAAGGTAAGATCAGTGGTACAATATCAGAAATCTCCAAAACAAGACTTCAGCACATAAGAAATATTATTTACTCTCTAAACTATTTTTGTCAATTACTTTAAAGTTTCTATCAGTGGAGAGATCTCTCTATGAGCTGATGTATGTTTAAAAGCATTTCCTTGTAGAGCCACTGAGGCACAATATAAGTTGTAGTAAAGAGACTCAGAATTCACTACATTGTGTAGATGCGAGTCACTTTGTCGTGCCTTGGTCTACTGCGCCATCTAGTGTTCAAATCAAATTATATCTTTCAGTGCAGACTGGATGAGTCTAAGGAGTTTGCTTTGTGATACGTATGCAGATCATACTGATGTATAAAAATAATGGACATATGTATATTAACCCTTAAACAGTATTTTCAGTGTTTCCTCTGAAAAGGCTACTTTGCCTGTGAAACAAGATTTTCTTAGGGATGTTGTTTTGGGATCTGAGTTCTGAGTCGGATTTGAATTTTAAGGTGTAAGAAATGACGGGACATTTTGAAGTTTAAAAATGGAGGAGTGTTCAGTGCACTGGTTTTGTAGATCTGTGTGTGTGTGTGTTTGTGTGTGTGTGTGTGTGTGTGTGTGTGTGTGTTTGTGACTGCACTGATGACATCACAACAGAATAAAAGAAAAAAAAACGCTATTATGACATCACCAGCTGCAGCACTTGGAATATTTACACTTTTTGAACAAAGTTGTAAAGTGAAAATAACTTTGAGATATCAGCTCTATTAGTGTTTTTTTTCCTCAAATGCTGTGCTAATTGGCTAATTGTAATGAAGATAGGTGGGAGGACTCAATGGCAAGTATTTAATAAAAATTAGGAGTTTGATACCAAACAAGTTGAATCACTGGCAACCCAGGATAACACAGAAGATCAAATCTCCTAATCCTTAAACCAGGTGCATCAGAAGTATTTTATTGTGGGGGGTACACACTGGTGAGGGTGTCTAGAACGGGGGAGTGTTGTGTATGCTGCACTGTACGTCTCAGCTGTTTTCCAGGGGTGTTTACTTGTGCATAATTTACAATGTGCCTTGTTATTTCTTCTTTTTCTTCTTCTTCCTCTTCTTCTTCTTCTTCTTCTTATTAATAGTATTATTATTATCATTTTTATTATTATTATTATTATTATTATTATTATTATTATTTACAGATGCTTGCTGATGATGGGAGAGAATGCAGGCACGAGGCTGTTCATTTAAGAATCTATGCAACAATATTACAATATCACAGTAATTAGTATTGCTTTTTTCTTTTCCTTTTTTCTTTTTGAGAAGAAATTAAAGTGCTTCTGTTTTCATGAGAGGAAACAGAGTGCTGATAAAGTACTTCAGACAGTAAATCTGCATGCAGAGGTTTTTAATTTAAGACATGGGAACATCTTTCACTAGATTTGTAAAAAGAAGGACATTCAAAATTTTCAGTCAGTAAGTGAATAAAAAACTTTTGATTATTAAATATTTTAGCAGTATAATAGTGTGCTCTCTGTACAGTGAACACATCTGACTTTCTGACTCTTATTGCATTTTTACTGTTTAAAGTTTTTGTATTTATGTGTAAGATGAGTCTTTGTTCACTATGGGAAGTTCCTATTTTTGGTTAATTTGTGGATTCATCATCTCAGCTGCTTTTCTCAGAATGATGAGCTCAGTGTGAGCTGACCCAGCTCACCTCCATCAGATACATCAGGTTTTAACATCAGGAAGGAAGCAGCTTCAGTTTCACCACATTCTGATCTGGAGTAGATCTCTTTAACACCATCTCCTATAGTGCACCAAAACTCATTTAAATATATTTACTATCTGCAGTTATCTGAAATCTATGTAAAGATGTTTTATATTGTATTATATTGTATTAAATGCATAAGCATTCCTTAATAAAAAGGATTTTTGCTAAAATGTTTTTGCATTCTTTTATATTTTTCTATCTAGATTTGTGCAATTTTTTTAAGTTTCTGCTTTCTGCGGAGCACTGATGATTAAAGTTAATCAGACGCGATTACATTGAATCACCTTTCATGAATGTATTCATGTCTCATGATAACAGTATTGTACAGATGATGTAATGAGTCAGATGAATCAGTTGGTTCAGAAAGTGTATTTAAGTGTTTGATAGGTGCAGCTACTCTAAACACTAAAGACTCCAAAGCTTGCGTCTTACCAGACTAAACTCACACTGGGTTTCCACTTGGTGAGCAGTAACTCAGAGGATGTGTAGAGCACACAGGTAGTAAACTATACAGGATTTTGTAACAATTACAAAGACACACCTCTGTGCAACACATTCATCAGGATTACCTTCACATGTAGGTTAGTAATAGTGTAGGTTATCTAGTAAGACTTTTGTTACCCACATCCATCTATGATTTAGAGATACTTCTGCTGAGAAATAATTATTGACTTGTTTCAAATCTCCCATTTAATGCCAAGGTCAATGAGAAAGTAGTAGAAAATTGGTAATATACGATATTCTATCAAACATCCACTAACAATAGTACTGAAACAGCTCTGACAAATACACTAAAGGATGTTTGTGTAAGCACTGACTTAATAAAATAATTGTCTTGGTACTGACAGATCTCAGTGGAGCCTTTGACACTGTCAGTATTGCTCGACGGATTAGGTTGTTTTGGGTTGTGTTCTGAGGAATGATCCTCAGATGGTTTAAATGTACTTATAAAGTGTTTCAGTACTTATAAATCAGAGAGAATGTCCACAAGGATCCACTCTTGGGCTCCTTTGGTTCAACCTATACATGTTTCTTTTTGGACAAATTCTTCAAGAGTATGAGGTGTTACTTATTTGCAAACAGCACTCAAATCTATCTAGCTCTTTCACCAAATGATTTCAGTCCCATGGATTCATTGTTTCTGCTTTGAAAATGGTTTGATGCAACAAAATGTCCTTCAGTTAAAGAAAGACAAGCTTCTCCTGAAAAGAGGAAGTAGCAGAACTCTTTCTCTCTTTCTCTCTCTCTCTCTCTCTCTCTCTCTCTCTGTTTGATTGTTTAGCAGTCAGGCATTACTAAGACAGCATGGAGCTCATTTCATTCTCTGTAATACTCTGTGAGTAAGTGTGTCTTTATATCTTCAGCAGAGTGAGAGTTGCTGTATAAAAGGGCTATTATTTGATTAAAGTGGACCTATTATGCAAAACAGAGGCAGTATCCAGCCCTATATGTTTGACCCGAGTCAGACCCAGAGCAAGATGAACACAACACTTCATGTGTGACTTGCCCTGGCCTGTAGCTGTTGCGCAGACAAAAATGGCGGATCTTCCACTAATCTAGTGGGTGGGGCTCAATAAATGAGGGGTGGTTCTATGCTAATTTTCCCATTGTTACATCACAATGGGGGGGGGGCATCCAAACGGCTCATAGAAGCATATGATTCCTGACACCAAAATCTTTCTATTGATTCACAGAAAACAGATGGATGGTTTTTTTTGGAGTGTTTATAAGAGCAGTAGAGACCCAAATGGAAATACAAAAGGATGCAAAAAGTGAGTTTTGCATAATATGTCCCCTTCAAGAGTTGTAAGTGATGAGAGTGTGTAACACAGGTTAACTTTTTGTGCGTGTGTGTGTGTGTGTGTGTGTGTGCGTGTGTTTCAGGCAGCTGTCAGAATGTAGAGTTTCTGTTCTACATGTTCTACAGGTTTATCACTGTTGTGTGATCTTAGACATTTCACCAGTCACGTGGCCCTTCAGCGCCTCTGTATTGGAACTTTCATCCCCAAGTGGCACCTGCTGCTAATTCCCTCTCTCACCATTCAGCGAGGAGTCAGAGGACTATAAAAGGGCTCTCCCAGAGCTCTCTTAGGAGCTGTCCCAGGAGTTCTCTTAGGAGCTGTCCCAGGAGCTGTCCCAGGAGCTCTCTTAGGAGCTGTCCCAGGAACTGTCCCAGGAGCTCTCTTAGGAGCTGTCCCAGGAGCTGTCCCAGGAGCTGTCTTATGAGCTGTCCCAGGTGCTGTCTCAGGAGCTGTCCCAGGAGCTGTCTTAGGAGCTGCCTTAGGAGCTGTCCCAGGTGCTGTCTCAGGAGCTGTCCCAGGTGCTGTCTCAGGAGCTGTCCCAGGAGCTGTCTTAGGAGCTGTCCCAGGTGCTGTCTCAGGAGCTGTCTCAGGATCAGTCCCAGGAGCTGTCCCAGGAAGTGTCTAAGGAGCTGTCCTAGGAGCTGTCCCAAGAGTTGTCTCAGGAGCTGTCCCAGGAGTTGTCCCATGTGCTGAATCGGCCTGGCTGAGGTACAGAAGTGACACAACGTTATCTTTTTGGCGGAGAGAGGATGTCCTATGCCCTATGACGCATTATACAGCAAAAAAATAAGAGACCACTGCAATTTATTTTTAATTTAGCCAATCCCAGAACTGCTGAGAGTAAAAGACAACACTGCTGGCCTTAAAATCTCCATCAGTCCTATCCTCCTTTTCCTCCAGCATCACTGATACCAAAGCCGCATTCTACAATCACAAAAGAAACAGCACCGACACTTGAAACCTATTCTCTACCTTCAAAACATTACCCGCTCCTCCTCCACCTTCAGCTGACACAAAATTCTCAGCAGAGATATTGGCCTTCTTCACTGAAAATTCAGCAGCTATCAGTAGCCAATTCTCTGAATCACACAGGGTCAGCCCTTGTCCCACTATAACTACTTGGGTCAAAGTGCACCACTACTGTCTTTTGCCACTCTCACAGAGAGTAAGGTATCCAAACTCCTGATTTATAGCCATCCTACTACATGTCTTCTCAGCCCTATCTCTACATGGCTCTTCCAAGCCATCTGTTCAACCATCATGATTAATTGTTAATGCCTCACTAACTTCCAGAACATTTCCTACAAGTTTCAAACAGGCTCAGGTAACACCCACACACTGATTCCCAGGCGCTGTGTTCCTTGCTGTCCACTGTTTCACTTGGTGAACGGGACAGAGGAAGAATTTTGTGCTGTTCACACTGCGTGCTGTGGTGTGTTCATGTACAGAATAGTCACTTTCACTTCACTGGATAGAATCTCTTAATATTTTGCAAACCTGTCAAATCAAACTAATTAATTGTTTTCATTTAAATTAGTTTGATAATTGTTCAAATATATTTTGCCATTTGGCTTTTGACCTATTTAAAACTCATTAGATCAGTAGATCAGTTAGATCAGTAGATCAGACATCAGTAAAATTAACACATCATTCATAAATCATAATTCCTCGCTTATTTGTGTCAAATATACAAAATCTCAAACAGCGATTATTATTAGGGCTCCATGTCGTGGAAAATACTGGAAAAGGAACCCGAATCTGAAACTTTTGTACGTCAAAAATCAAAGGAAGTCAAAAATCAAATGCAGTCAAAAAATTGAGGCTACGCTATTTCATTAAAGACAGCTTTGTGATCCTTGAGAGCAGTGATCAGATGCTTTGCTTTTTTCCAAGTACATACACATTAAATAGACTTTGTACACCACACCCCTTTGTTTAAGATGACACCCACTCTTGGCTTTGTGCCCATATGCATACTCAACTGAATATTCAAAACTCCACCTCTGCACCTCCTCCCTCCTAAATATTTCCCAATAGATACAAGATCAAATATTACTTACTCAGTACTCCTCATCCTCAAATGGCAATGTCCCAATTTATTATCATACCATGTCTTGTGTGTGTGAATATCTCATGGACCATTGACATTCCATGCACACACAGACTCCCTGGTTCATGAACTTATATGGAAAATACCCCTTGAATAGCTGTCTACTCAAGCTCTGTGTAGCACGTACTTCTGACATAGAAACTCACCCTTCACTTCTGTAAGACAGGTGGACTTCCCTACTTTGAGTTGACCAGCTGCATAGTTGACTCAGCTTTACCTTTGGTCCTTCTGAAGGATTACCATAACGGGTTTTCCCCCTACAAGCGTTAAAGACGCACATGCCATTCAATATATAGAAACAACACACAGGGCCTCTGCAGCACCAAGCAATCCTGAATGAGTTCTATTAATTGAGTATTTGTATCATTAAAATCTCCAGCATCCACACACAGCCAGCAGTGAGAATATCACAGGCCTGAGTTTCTCAGACTGGAAATAGAGGCAAGACTGTGGTTGTGGTTTGGCTTCTGTTCTAGATCACCTATGTGTGTTTCCCACTGAAGGAGGTGGGGGAGCTGTTAAAGTGTCAGAGGAGCACTAACTGAAATTTGGAGATGAGAGAGAGCTTTTCTGATACTCAGTCTTAGCAAAACATTTCTGCTTTAGCCTTAAAATGATGCAAAGGAATAACAAAAAGAGCGAGACATTACCCAAACAAAAACACTGACAGCTATGTTGGCTATCTGTCAATACGTTTAGACAAATAAATAAAACCTATGAACCAGAGTCAAGCAGTGAGTGACTTATTGAAGAGTCGAACATCAGTGTATATCCAATGTTTTTGTAAGAGGTACCAGCTAAGCTGAGGTTCATTATCCTCCACTGAACCCATCCTTCCTGTTCATCTTGAGACAAGAAACAGCAAAGACTGCTAAAAAACAATGAGATCAGTCCTATTTTAGTCCATCTGAAACGCTCCTAGCTGTGAGAATATCAGAGGCCTGAGAGCAGAGACGACTGTGTGATTGTGGTTTGGCTTCTGTCTGTTCTAACTGAGCTGTGTGGGGGGAGGGGTCATGTGGGGTAGCTTTCCAGGGTCAGTAACTTAAAGTAAAATACTTTTCTAATACTCAACAAAATCACTCTGAATCACACTGTGAAAAGTAATAAACACACACACAAACACAAAATTCACACAACACACCATTTGTTAGTTTGTTTACAGAAACTTATGCATTAACAGCAATTTCATTCTAATTGAAAAGGTCCCAGGTTAGCAAAAAATTCAAGGACCACAAATTAATAATAAAATCTTGGTTAAAATGTATGTGTTCTATAGGAGGGATAATGTTTTGTTTGTGTTGAGGGGGTGAGTGGGAGTGTTTAAAAAGCTTGATTTCTCTCTGAGGAAGTGCAGTTTCACTGGCTGTTTAAAACACACTGCACTCTGTAATACTTTGTGAGTAAATGTCTTTAAAACTCTGTCTTTAGCAGAGTGAGGGTTTCTGTAAAAAAGTGTTAATATTTAATGCTGTAAGTGATGAAGTTGTGTGTGATGAGGTCATTGTGTGTGTTTCAGTCAGAGTCTGACAGAGTTTCCTATTTCCCAGGTTCAGGTTTATCAATGTAGTCAAATCTGTTATGTGAATATGTGTGTGTGTGTGTGTGTGTGTGTGTGTGTTTGTGTTTAATGAACTACTGGAGTAGATGAGTGTTTGCAGTGTGTTCTGTGTGTGAATGAGATGACAGTAAGAAGTATTAAAGCTCTTTTCATTTGCCACTGTTTAGACCAGTGATGGTCAAATGGCGGCCCGCAGGCCACATCCTGCCCGCCAGAGCTTTCCATCCGGCCCCCTGATGTCCCATTACTTTTGTCCGAGGTGAATGTTTTTTAGCTAATAACTTCGGATCTCCGGGGGCTATTAAGGCAAATGAGGGGTCGTTGGAAAGGTGTCACCAAGCCCTGTCTAACTGTGAAGTTTCACATTTAGCATGTAAGATATATTTTTCATATTTAACATTTAGATTTAAGATCATTAAAGGCAAATCCTCCATGTTGGTGAGGGAATATCACAGCACGCAGTCCAGCCCCCTGCTAAGTAACAGCAAAGTTGTAATCACAGGGCGCGGCCAATAAGCATATCTTGTAAACATTTAGAACTCAAACATTCCATATTTAGGGTCGCCGTTTGTAAAGACCAACATTTAGATTTAAAATTTAACATTAAGATATATATTTTTAACATTTTTAA
>JBBPCX010069723.1:0-11143 GCA_037974365.1 Hydrocynus forskahlii | reverse complement strand
AGGGAACACTGCTGTTAAAAAGCTCCTTATTTGTTTAAAGTGTTTGCAAACCAAATATTATTGCACTTTTGTTCATAGCAGTACTTTAAAAATAAAAGTGTGCAATACACTACTTTAGAATTATTTAATTTTGCGCATAACAATGCGATTAATGCCCTGCATTAAAATATTGTATTCTACTGCTTTATGAAAGATTCTTGTGCTTATTTTGGTGGAATCAACAGTTTCTACAGACCCTCTAAAATATTTGGTGGGGATGAAGTTCAGCAGGCAGACGTTGCATAGAAAGAAGATGCCCCGTTCCACGATGCCGCTCATTCTTCAAGGTCTGGAGGTCCATTTTTACGTACCTGACACACACCAGATCATTCACCTCCAAGGATGCCACACAGCCGAGGAGCTGTGTGTTGAGGCTGCCAAGAAGCTAGGTAGGTAAGCCTCCTGACTGGGGGTAGAAATTGTGATTCATAATCTGATTCTCAAGAAAAAGCAAGTGTTGAATGGGAGCTGCAAGCCAAGACCTCCTAAACTATAACATGGCCATAAAAAAAATCATAACAACCATAGCTACACGCTGGCCAATTTATGGCGGACCATTCTCAGCACAGCAGAATCTGAATCAGAAAAATGTAGGAGGAAATTGCTTATTTTTCGACTGCACAGAAAAACAGAGACAAGAACACAAACATGATAGTGTGTGTGGCATATCAGGCACAGCAGTGCTGCTGTTTTTTTTAAAGACACATCATGTATGTCACCGTTTGGCTGAGAGCAAATTTGACTCTGGGGTCACCCCTGATAAAGAGTGGTTTTTGACCCGTGGTCCAAAGATCCCCAAGAGGGCCACAGTGGAACTGTTACCAGATGGATTGTAAAAAAATGGCAGATATTTTTTTGATCATTATTTGCAAAAATTAAACATATTTAGGAGATTTGAGATTGTTTCATGACCTACATAACTGACTGTGTAAATGCAAGTCCATGTTAGACCAGACATCATGGATAAATGACTTCATACAGACAGTTTTGGCTTGATATAATAATACTTTAGTTGTTAATTTGAATAATGTTTGGCAGACTGTTGGGATGGCTAACACACACCTGGAACTCAACAGATGGGCTACAGTCTCTAGCAAGGTGGAGCTCCAAGAGAGGGGTTTCTGATAAAGTGGCCCGGGAGTGTAATAGGGCTGGACTGTAATAATTGTAACTGAAAGGATGTATGTACATTGCCAATGCTGGTCTTAAATGGTGTTTTATGATTCTTTTACAGATTTGTCTCCACTGTGCAGTCCTCTGTTTGCTCTGTATGATGAAATTAACAACACTTGGTACCCTCCCAGTCACTCCTTTGACATAGATCAGTCGACGAGGCTGCGGCTGCACTATCGTATGAGGTACCGTAGAACAGTATCTGAAAATAAGTATACACCTTCAATAGAGAACAAACTTCTGCGCTGTTTAATGCAGTTAATAAATGTAAAAGATTTGGGAAAAATAAAACATAGAATGATGGCTGTGCTAAAGTTTATAATGGCATTATCCTCCAGTTTTAGTTTCAGTTTGTGTTTTTAGCTGTAAACTGTCATTATTGCATTTAAATGTCCATAGTCCAGTTTAGACTTGATATTCCTGTAGCACATTTAGTAGTGCTTGCCTGCAGCAAAAATAACTTTTTAAACTGTGGTAAAACTACAATAATACACTTTCGGTTGGAATATAGAGTGGACATCGACATAACCTCACAGTATAGCATTCCAGTAATTAAAATGGAGTCGCACCAGAGGCCCATTAACGCCTCTCTGACTGTGCATGTCAGCAGCCATCAACATCAGCACTGGGATGGAGCACAAAAAGTGGTATCTGTGAGGAAAGAAATTCATGAACTTCTGTGCTCCTGGTGCAGGTTCTACTTCGTTAACTGGCATGGAACCGACAAGGATTCTCCCACTATACTGCGATATTCTCTCAAACGGACGGGCAACCAAGGAATGGCTCTTCTGGACTTGCCTTCTTTGAACTATCTGTATGCCCAGGTACGTGACCATACAGTGCAATGCTTCTAAGGCCATGTCCACCTGTACACAGGTATTTCTGAAAACGGGGATTTTTTAGTTTTCGTTTTAAAAAGAAATCACAGGCTCATGAGCAAAAATCTCTCCGTCCACATGCAATTGCAAAAAACGCTGTCAAAAGCATGCCCAGGCAGCAGGTGGCGATATAACGTTAAACCATATAGCATTGGTGACCAATCAGAAGCCTTGGAGGAGGACGTCGGGGAGACAGTGTCTGTATTGAATATAATAGCATCCGAAGCTGACTCTGATGTCTATGTCCTTCATACTGGATGGACAGTAACACCGCACATGAGTATAAACTTGCCAAAACTGCTAACGACGTTGAGAGCAGTAGTACTCCGTAAACGTCGGGGTTGTAGATGAAAACCTAATGTAAACATGGCGCATACTGTGACGTCACATGAGTGGCGCAAAGTATGACGCGAAATGGTCCGTTTTTCAAAATTTTCGTTTTTCTGGTCCACACATAAACACAGAAAAGGAGTAAAAAAAAAAGCGGCACTTTGGCCGGAGTTTTCAAAAATCATATTTTCACACCGACCCAAAACGCTATTTACGTGTGGACGAAAGGCCAAAACGCACAGAAAAACACGTGTACATGTGGACATGGCCTAACACTGCTGTTCCTTTTAAATACTGCATTTAGGATCCTAACGTCTTTAAAGCTAGCATTTGTGAATTCACGTCATGTATTTCTATGTATGTATGTTTTACAGAGCCAGTATGACTTTCAGACCGGCCTGGCCCCGCTTCGAAGTCCCCGGTCCGAGGACGACAGCCAGCAGATTGAGAACGAATGCTTGGGCATGGCTGTGATGGCTATAACCCACGAAGCTATGGGCAATAACCTGCCCACACGTGAACTGGCCAGGAGATTTAAGTAAAACAACCTTCAGTTCTCTACTCGCTTATTCTTTCTTTTTATGTGGTTGAAGCCACTCTGTCCAGTATGAAATGGCCTACATGATGGAAAATCAGAATTTTCCCCAGTTTTGGGGAATACAAAAATATAGCCATTTAAAAGTTTCAAACTGTACCATTGTACCATTCACAGTGTTTGGTTTGAATTCACTGTGTTGGTTAGGTCATAAAAACCCATGCATTCACCTATATCCACCTATTCGGCCTACAGCAGTTTAGCTCCACCCATCCAGACTGAAGTCATAAGGAGAGTTACAGCCCAGCCTGCCATTTGAATGAAGCATAATGCAAGGCATCAAAACATAATGGCAATCAAAACAGAGCTTATTTACATATAGCCATGGAAAAAAATAAGAGACCCCTTTTCCCTTTTTTTCTGTTCACTGTTTGTACTGTTTGCGGCAGTGTGTGTGTGTGTGTGTATGTGTGTACAATGCACAGGTGTCTATTGCAGTGTGTGTGTGTAAAAAATAAGAAACGCCTCCATATGTGTTGTGAGTGCAGGAGTGTGTGTAGAGCAGTTTTTCTATGGTCTGTATTCCAGCAGCTTCACTCCTGATTCAGTTTCTGATGGGTGAAACAGAGTCACACACACACACACACACTCTGCTCTTAACATTTTGAATCAAGTGTGGTCAATATTGTAAAAAACAATAGTGACATGCACATTTTACACAGACAATTACAAAAGCAATTACCAGAAAAAAAAAACAAACGATGCGGTCTCTTTTGGTTGCATATCAGTAAAAGTCACATATTTCAGGTACAGTAAGGAGTAACATAAATGTCAAAAGTAATGTTTTATTTGTCGGTTTTTGTTTACTAGAGTAAACGACACAATTATGACCTACTAATTGGTTTAGCATTAGTAACGGTTTAACTAAAGGATCTTATTCAGTGTTTGTAGCTGTGACATCAGCCACTTAGGCTTTTCCTGCCCTTTTGCATGGCCAGGTACAAAAACTACATCCCCGCCAGCATGAGCCAGGCCATGTCGCAGAGGAACATCCTCACCCGTCTGCGCATCTCCAACGTCTTCAAGACGTTCCTGGAGGAGTTCAATGAAAAAACAGTCAAGAGCAACGGTGTCAGCAAGCATGACCTGAAGATCAAGTACATTTCCACGTTAGAGACCCTCACCAAGCACTTTGGCTGTGAAGTTTTTGAGTCCTCAATGCTAAGCATTCACGAGAATGAAGACTTCTCAGCTTCTGGAGATGAGGATGGAGCCGGGCACCGCGTGCTGGTGTCTGGAACCTGTGGCATTAAGTACCAGAAAGTGCTAACCAAGGTGAGAGAACACACCTTTCAATAGAATTGTTCTTATAATGCATGGAAGTTTGTGAATGTGAAGAACTTTTGATCAATTTACAAGAACCTCCCCATAATATACCAGCTTTATGAAGAACCCCAAAATTGGCAAAGAGCCTTTAATGTTACATGAAGTTTCTTTAAGACTTTAAAGGGTTCTTTGCATTCGTTCTTTTGCAAACGTGGTTCTTAAGGGAACCAAACATGGTCCAATTATGGGAATTTTGTGTTTTAGATCTACGGAGAAGGGTAAAGAGAGCCGTAGATAGTCCTAAAAAAAACTGACAGAGCTGTCAAGCAGCATAAAATTTGTACCTGTAAAATGTTTCTGTTGGAAAGAAGGTAAAAGATTCCAGCATAATCCTTTTAGGTCAGCAGGATGTGAAGGTGATAAATAGAACACACTAAATGTCCAACCTTTTGACTAGTGTTCAAATAAAAGGAATGACTTGAATGGGTTTTCCAATATGAGCTGTAAATGGACCCTGGCAGGTATTGTATTCTCGTATGGGATGGTTTCATATATCAGTGTGGTATTAAGCTCCAGCTGTCTCAACTTACTCGATGATCTGAATGGAGTACAGCGTCGCAGTGAAATCTAATCATGATTGCAGTATCTACCGGAATGTGGGCTCATCCGGTTCCACTTATATATTCATTACTGGAAATAGTGGAAAGTTGCATTTGCCATCAGAAAGAAAGCAGGATAAAATCTGGACTTTGAGTAGGATCGCAGTATCACTTGGTCAGTGCCCTCTCTTTCGCAGCACTGAGGACCTTTACAGTCCACATTTACTGGCTTAATAGAGGTCCATAACTCAGGAATTGAGATGAATGTCATGTAATATTCTTAAATGTTTGTTTTAAAGACCCTCCCAGACCCATGGACCAGCCAACAAGGGAGGAAATCAAAGAGGAACAGAAGAACCGAGAATGACGCCCCGAAACATCCAACCAAAGACGACAGCTGGACGCTCTTCTCTGATTTTCATGAGATCACATACATCGTCACTAAAGACTCTCTAGTCACAGTTTACAAACAAGACAACAAAAGGATGGTAAGACTTACAAAACCTGACAGCAAGATTAAACTTGAACTTTCCCATAGTGAAGGTTATTTAAGCGCAGAAGAGCGGCAAAATGTTGGAATTCAGGGTGTAGTCCTATGTGCTTCCAATTCCAAGAAGTACCGTGAAGGGCTTTGCACTCATGTTGCACTGGAAAAGGATAGAATTTCAGTAAATTGTAATTTAACTAGGGGTGTCAAGCGATAAAAAAAAAAACAATCTAATTCATTACAAGCTCTCTGATTAATTCATCTAAAAATCTAAAGATGTTTACAGCAAAACTTTTTTTGCACTGTTCAGTGTAGTGTTGTACTCTGCGTTTCATGTGTTTCACTCATACAGATTGTTGGGTGGAGAAGTGAGTGGGGGAACAAAGCTATTGACTTTTAAAAGTGGGGGGGACACATCACCCCCTAATATAATGGTTCTGGCGCCCATGCGTACAAGGCATCTCAAGCCACAGTTATAACCTAGAAGTAACTATAGAATAACACCAGTACTGTAAGTGACACCTCAGCAACAGAGACCATGTTGTCAGGGAGTTAGTGGGTCACAGGTAGATGGGTCAGTATGTGTCTGAGTGCCTGGTTGAGTGTGGTGTGCCGCTGGTGCTGGGATCAGGCTGTGCTGGCTCGGACCATCGGGTTTGCTCCTAAATGCTTTGCGTTGAGGGGATATTTTAGACCTGATGTACTCTGACCTGAGCACTGGAACACCCCCCCCAACCACTACACACACTTTTTAAAAAAACACTACGATACAGGCATCACCCCCTTCCGTTACAGTCAGCCCCAACAATATGTCCCATATCCCCCCCACTTTAAAGATGCTTCCGACGCCCCCGCCCTAAAGAGTCACCTGGGCATGCAATTAATCAGCGTTTATTTATTTATTGATTTATTTTACGATCGAAAATAACACGTTCACTCGACACCCCTAAATTTCACTTGAAACACCAAAAAAAGGTTTGTCACAATTTGTTTACTCCAAATGTAATGAACTGTTAGGAATTTGACACTGACCTTTTTGCTGAACATTCCTGTTGCCTGGAACAGGAGCTGCATCTGTCTGGCCGTGAAGAGGCCTTGTCCTTTGTGAGTCTGGTAGACGGATACTTCAGACTTACGGTGGATGCCCATCACTTCCTGTGCACAGACGTGGCACCGCTGTATGTGCAGGAGAACCTTAATGAGGGATGTCATGGGCCAATCAGGTAAGAACATGCATCCGCTCCTAACAGTCTGAGATGTGAAGGTACAGTCAGGTGAACGTGACCGTATTTGTTTTGTTCCCAGCACTGAATATGCCATCCACAAACTGAAACAGGAGGGCTACGAGGAGGGCATGTACATCCTCCGCTGGAGCGGTTCTGACTACGACCACGTTCTGCTCACCGTCATCTGCAATGAGGTTCGTTATGAGATCGCATGAATCCTGGAAGCTGATCAGTTGTATAATTGCCAGTGAATCATCTAGACATTAGTAATTATTTGTATATTTAGAAGACTAGCAGGGCAAGTGTGTCATATTTCTTTCAAGTATTATTATTAGTATTATTAGTAGTAGTAGTAGTATTAAATCGGATTATTGGATATGGACATTTATCGCTATAAACATAGTGATTCATTAATATTAATATCCAATCAAATCAAGTAATCTTATATACACCGATTGAAAAACAAAAACTGTGAACTGATATACATTAATCTTGCCTTAACAAAAAAAGTGAATAAATCTGGTCGATTTGTTTGAAAAGTCCTTTCATTTCTTAATACTGGCTTGCTGTATCTTCTTCTATGTCCTGGATAAATACACAGAGGCAGATCCAACTATTGGTCTAAATTACTTTTGCGATAAAATGAAATCACAGCCATGTCTGCTGTAATAATGAACTTTCCATACCATCTTGACTTTTATTTCTAGAACGATGTCTCTGGTGGGATTGTTAAAACCTTCAAGAACTTCCAGATCCAGAAAGTGGAGGACGGGTACTGTCTCAGTGGGACGAAGATCCGGAAGCCCACTCTGAGGGAGCTGACTGATCAGCTGTCTGGACACTGTCTAAGTACGGAGAGCACCACGCTGAAGCTGGGCCGAGGCTGCCCACCCCAGCCACGAGGTGCAGCATTCAAAACACTCGCACGAGTACAAACACAAAACACTAGGAGCAGACTGATTGTTGCCATGGGATAAATAGGTCAGATCCTGACACACTTCTTTGAGACTCAGTCCAGTCTAAACGTCCTTTAAGGAAAAGTGCATGAAACTCAAAATATAATCTAAATATAATATCAAATCTATTAGTGTTTAATATGTCCACTGTGTACTTTTGGGCCTCCTACTGCCCCTTTAAATCTTCCATCATTCCAGTATTAAACCCAGCCAGCTGTTAAAGCTGCCCCCCCCCATGAATAGCTGCTCTGACATATTGTTCTCCTTCAACGAGATACATGTTTACTTAAGCAAGGATCCACACACACCTTGGCTGCCACACATATTCCTCTCTTATGATCATTTAAAGGCTACAGGAGAAATTTTGGAGGAAGTAGAATAAGGAAGCACACAGTCAAACCAAAACAATGTGGCTCAAAAACCTGAG
Source organism: Hydrocynus forskahlii (assembly GCA_037974365.1). Classification (NCBI taxonomy): domain Eukaryota; kingdom Metazoa; phylum Chordata; class Actinopteri; order Characiformes; family Alestidae; genus Hydrocynus; species Hydrocynus forskahlii. The sequence goes on along the minus strand of JBBPCX010069723.1, from coordinate 3,167 downwards.
CTCAAAGATAAACAAAAGATTATGTGAAATCAGGAGAAATGTGTCTTCTAATATTCATGTCCTAGTAGACCCAGGGAACTGAGCCTCTCAGGAGAATCTCTGTTAAAGCTTTAAAGTATGAAAAAGAGGAGAAAATCCAGATCCACATGTTCCTCTCCATCCTTTCATTGTGAGAAAAGGACAGTCATCAGTGGACATCACTTAGCAAATGAAACAGACAGAGAAGAACGTCCGTAGTAGAACACTCTGATTATGCGTCTGAGAAGGGACGAAGGTTTGGGAGAAGGTTTTATGGACTGATGATTGTGAATTTGTTATGGAGATTAACTCAGAAAATACAGAACTTTGAAGGCGTTTGCAAGAAGTGGAGAAAAAATGTAACTGAAGGCAGGTCTCCTGAAAAAAAGAATGGAATCAATATTAAACACTAAAACACTAAAAACTGAGACATTTTATATTATATGTTATAGTTGAGGCATTCGTTTTGTTTAACCTATATGTGTATAAGTTGTTTTTTGTAAAAAAAAAAAAAAAGTCTAGATAAGTTACATTTTTAAGGTGGTATGTTTTACAACTATGATTTTACAAATAATTTGAATATTTTACAAATCGGTGCTATCATCTAATTCTACTTATGACTATTAAACCACACACTGATAAGTCTAGTATAGTGTGAAGCTGTAACGGTGCATAGTATGTTTCATGGAGACTTGTGAAGCTTTATTGGCAGCAGAGGACGCAAAAACAAGAGAACCTAACGAGTGCAGATAGCAGCAGGGATAACTGAAGTAGCCGACGGGCACAGATTCACAGAGTTGAGGAAAAATCAGCTTCAACACAACATGTGAACTAAACAAAAGCAGTTCGGTGCTTCAGCGTAAATAGTGACACCACCAGAGCAGCTTTGTGGCTCGAAAACAGAAACAGTTCATTCACCGAGCACCAGATACAGCTCTACTGCAGCTTCATGACAAACTGAGGAGGAAAAGAAACCCCCTTAGCAGAGCCCACCGTGATGTAGCGAGGGAGACCCGGGAGCACCAGGTCCAGCCTGAGTTATTTGCTTGGACAGTGTAGAAAAAGAACTGCCAAGCTCACTTTTAGCACATGCCTAGGAGATGTCAGGTCCAGCCACTTAATCCAACCTTGTCAAAGTCTTTTTGTGGCAAAGAGGAGGTGCCAGGAGTACAGTTTTCAGAAATCTGCAAGAGGAATATACAAATACACGGAAGTTGCATCATGCTTTGATTTTCCAGTGTATCCCAGCCCTGTAACAGAGTTTCTGACTCATTTCTCTCTCACAGTTTATGGCCGGTCGTCCCAAAACCGCGTCCATGACGTAGAACCAGCAGACAGATTTTCTGTCATAGACACTTCTGTCATTGTGGTATTTTATTTTTAATAGTCTGGTTTTTTTTTTCATTTTTCTCGGCCTTCTTTACATGATGAAAAACTAACTCGGCAATCTTGTTAGGCGATATTGTTCCTTGTGCCAGTGGAAAAGTGGCGTGACAAAACAAAAACACGCCTTGCTAGCCAGGGGTATGATCTTCAACGGACACTAGATTCCGTTGACAGAGGGAAGCAGTACAGAACATGTGTTACTGATCCCACGAGTGAGAGAAACCCGGTTCCCCAGTGACTCACGTGGCCGAGGGCGTAGCGCCTGAAACAGAAAAAAAAATCCTGTCAGTTACTATCTGTGCATCATGGTTTCATCACGATCATGGCCAACAGACGATGCTTTAATGTTTTAATGTTCAAACCAACCTCCAGCATGGACGTTTTTAATGTCTGTCTTCAAGCTCAATAACATCTCTAACACTATTTTTCATTGTTGTTTTATACTACAGAGGTATCCAATCTACTCATGGTGACGCGCCCGGACACCGCTGCCACCACCTCTCTCAGTCAGCTTGTTTTCCACAGGATCAATAAAGAGGACATTATTCAGGTTGAACTGTCATGCTAAAATTGTTCTCTAACGCAATTCTGAGCCAAATCTGAGCTGTTATCATTATTTCTGTTTTTCACTGTGTCCCCCAAAAAGAAGAGGGATTCCAATCAGTTCTGACCACTCCTAAGTCATTGCTTACCCAGTTTCCCAACCCAGTCTCCTGCATGTCACTGCATGCACTGAAACCTTTTAACAGGAACTCTTTCGAAATCATGTTAACTGGAATTTCTACAGTCATCTGCATCCGCATGCATTCCATTACCATTGTGTGTCCCAAGACAACGAAACAAACTGTCTGGTCTGTCGTTAAAAAAGTATTTGCCACAATTGTGTGTCTGATTTTAGGGCGCAAATTTTGCATGCAACATAATGACCAGTAGTTCTCTTTTGAGTTATACATTGTATATAATTCAAAACCGTTTTGCATGTTTTACAGCCTTTCTAATGAGGCTATGCCCAGGCAGCGATTTGAAGCAAACCTGTTTTGCTCTCTGCTTGTTTTATAACTTGCAACAAGCGAAATGTATCTACCAGAAAATCACCGCACAATCTGAACGTGGTCTCTGCTCCACAGGAGACGCATATGGGCAGAGGAACTCACACCAACATCTACTCAGGCTGGCTGAAGCTGAACAGTGATGATGATGAAGGTCCTGCCTGCTTCCGGAGCACTAAAGAGGTGAAAGTGGTGCTGAAGGTGCTGGGAGCTGGACACAAGGACATTTCGGTAATTATAAATTCAGTATCATAATACGAAGTTAGTGATGTGTTCGGAGTGTTGCTGTTCAATGCTGAAAAATGTCCTATAAACCTGTCATGTCTTCTACAGTACTGTAAACTTTAATAGTTCATTGTCAAGTCCTGGATACTTTAAGGCCTCGTTTACACTGCAGGTCTTGACGCTCATTTCTGATTTGTTGCCTATATTCGATGTTTTTGACCTTCTGTTTACATGTTTTTTAAATTGTGACCCATATCTGATTCGCTTGTTTACACTTGCTATAGCAAAGGGGAGTTGTTACACCACACAGTGGCCAAGATGGACAAATGCGAAATATGCTTAATGCTAGCTCTGCGATATATGCAAAATTCACCAAATAACTCCATGATTTTGAGGCGGAGAAGAAGGAAACGGGCGATTATTGCAGCCTGCGCATATGCTTCAGTTATTATGGCCTCGACCATTCAGAGGAACGTCTGGGTGCGTGAG
>JBBPCX010069722.1:0-11145 GCA_037974365.1 Hydrocynus forskahlii | reverse complement strand
CATTTAATCTTTGACACAAATACAATTTGCATAATAATTTGGAACGTGGTGTAAATGTTGCATTTTTACAAACTGCGACTCTAAATGTGGGATTTCTGAGCTCTAAATGTTTCGAAGATATGCTAATTGGCCACGCCCCATGATTACAATGGGCTGTTACTTAGCAGGGGGCTGGACTGCCTGCTGTGATATCCCCTCACCAACATGGAGGATTTGCCTTAAATCATCTTAAATCTAAATGTTAAATATGAAAAATATATCTCGCAAAAAAAATATATATCTGACATCTTTCCAACGACCCCTCGTTTAATATAATAGCCCGCCGGCGATCCGGAGTTATTAGCCGAAAACCGTTCACCTCGGACAAAAGTAATGGGACACCGGGGCGGGGTGAACGGTTTTCGACTAATAACTCCGGATTGTGGCAAACGAGGGGTCGTTGGAAAGAGTGTGAGATATAAATAAATAATTCCATGAAATGAACATTATGACTCACGAGTCACAACACCCAAGTCCGAGTCAAGTCTCGAGTCATTGAGGGCAAGTCTAAAGTCAAGTCACAAGTCTTTCTTTGTGCGACTTAAGTGTGACTCGAGTCAGTCTCAAACTCGAGTCCCCATCTCTGGCTGTTGCACAGTGCACACACATCATGCTCATTTGTTTCAATTCGTCAGTTGCCACAAGATAACTTAACGTGTACATAATAACATAATACTCCTGTGTGCTATAGAATATAGTGTAAACTGTACACCCTGGTTTTTGTTGCATCAGTCTGCGTCTCCCAGTTAATGTGTGCGTTTCCCCTACAGCTCCGCACTGCCCAGCCGGTAAAACTGCTCGTGCTCTTTGCGAGCTCGTTCCCAGCTTGTAACCAGCGCGCTCTGCTGTCAAGGGTGAGCATTGGTTAATGGTCATCATGTGACTGATGCAAGCCAGATCCTTTTAATTAGCAAAAATGTGATTAAAAGTTAAATGTTATTGTTGAAGGGCACAGGTGGGACTCCACACACGCACACATAAAAAGAAATAAAAAGCCTCAAGAAAAGGGCAGTTATGGTACTCAAGGGGAAAGGGGCAGGTGCTCAAGCCCCCTCCGCCACCCCACCCCCCGCACGTGCCTGGTACAATATATTGTCTATTAATCGATATCATGATATCAGTCTCTACAATACCAATATTGTAAAAAGTTGCAATATGCAAATATGCCTCTAACCAATCACAGCATTTCTGACAGGGTGACCAATCACAGCTCCAGGTGAGTTACTGGGTGTTCTGATGAATGAAGGTTTTCATGTAATCCAGCAAATTTTGACCATTAAAGGTGAATCAGTGCATGAATGGGCGGGGCTAAACTGCTGCAGTCTGAATAAGGAGAAAATGTGCAACTATATAAAAGTGTGTTGGTTTTGTGACATCACAAAACTATGATTTGAAAACAGGCTGTTTTTGGAGCATGTTTTCTATATATGGACTGTATCAATGGGGGGTGAATGTACCATGTGAAACAATATTCAGTCTTTAATCTTTTTTAATTACATAGAAGTGATGATATGGGCCCTTTAATATCTTGAAAGGAATCGCAATGTAGCAGTAAAATCACAATTCTGACATTTTGGCCACATTGTACAGCTCTACTATATCTTAGACTAAAGAATAAGAGCTTCACTAAAGAATCACATTATTCACTTGGAGTGGAAATGACCAGGCTGGGTGGAAAAGGTGTGCCGAAAGTCATTTATCCATTTCAAAGCTCCTGTTCTTTCCTCCTACTGACCAAGCTTAACTTGTCTGGTTAACTATGGCAGTCTGCTTTGTTTTAACTTACCTGACTTTAAATCTATCAATTATCAAAAAGAAACAAAGAACCAAACAAAGAGCCATGTGCACCATTTAAAGGTATTATTAAAAAAAATCAACCCAAGACTACCATGTGTAATAAATTAAGAGTGAAATGAAGCAATAGCAGTGAAGAAAATGCAGATCACAGTGATTGAGACTCTGCACTGCTGTCCAATCACAGAGCAGCAATAGAATAATATTACAGAAATTAACCAATCACAGCAGAGCACACAGCCGCCATTTCATACAGGCTGGAAATAATTAAAAAACTTCTAGGATTATTAGAACATGCACAGTGGAGACAAGAGCAATCCATCGTTTGTTTTTTTTGTTTATTTTACAAATACGTCCACGATTTCCTATAGCCTGAAGCTCTGTTTTGTGCTGTGAAGCTTTAAGTTCTTGCTACGTCAGCAAATGCTGCTCCTATAGTGTTTAGAATGCGCTTGACAATAAAGAGGTTCTTTGGAGCAATGCTGTAAAAAATAAAAGTGAATGAAAGTGTGAAGATTAGAGAGCCTTCGCAATTATTTAAAGGTTCTACAAAGATTTTCCCAGAAACATTATTTTTGAGTGTGGAACACCACTGTAAAGGATTCAAGAAGCTTTTGAACAGTTTGCGAACATCTTGGTCATTCTAGATCAGTGCTAGAATGGTGAGATGTGAGAAGATTGTCTGTTCTAGAACAGCCGGGCTCAATGGTTTCCAAAAAACAAGACAAAACAAAAAAGCATTGTCCATTCATACATTCTGAATCTAAATAACCTAGAAGATACTGACAGAACACAGAGGACGAGGCACTAAAGTAAATACATCGTCCTACATCAGTGGTAAAACACACACACGGACTTGATATCATAGTCCGAGCACACACGCACACCCACACCCTCAGCAACATGGAGACAGATCAGAGTGGGATCGTCATCCTTTTCCTCGCTTTGAGTCCACAAGCATGCAACGAGCCAGAGCTGCCTCACGGCGGCAGGGAAAATATCCAGGATATCATATGGGGGCTGTGGAGGCGCCGAGGAGGAGGGTGGTGGGACGGAATCACTGCAGTGTGTGGGCAACCTAGGTCTGCTCTCCTTCATCAAACCTCACATATGATGACTGGGAAATCTACATGGAGGCAGGGGTGATCCAGCTTTATAATTCCCTACAGAGGGAGGGAGAGAGAGAGAGAGAGAGAGAGAGAGAGAGAGAGATACAGACAGAGACAGAGAGAGAGAATAAAATGAATGCTCTTTATTGTATAAATGACCCTGCCACTTATTCTGACTGCAATACACTACAGCTTAGGAAGAAAATAAGACACCATTGCAATTTATTTTTAAATGAGCATCTCTATGAGTCTGACAACAATTCCAAGCCAGTGTCTGTTAAATTCTTACACAAGCACCTCATTCTGCTTTATGTGGTACTGATTAGTGATAATCTGAATCAAATCTTATTTAACGAGGAAAAGTATAAAAACACTGCTGTAATCAACACTCTGCTCTCACAATGAGACCAGTTGGATGGCAAAACACTACTAGAAGTACATCAAAGGTAATTATTGTCATTTTGTTTAAGAGTGAACAAGAGATTTGTTTTCCTTAAATTATTCAAGTTCTGTAAACGCTGTATCATTTCTCTTATCTTGATGTTTTGGCATTAGCTTAGTTCTTATACTTTAAAGAACAATATTTTTATTTGGAAATTAGGAGAAGTATTGTCCGCAGTTCTTAAATGTAAAGCTGTTCAGTTCAATACTTGCACTTATAAAAGATAAAACCTGAGAAACTGAACCTTTTTGCTGTGGTCTCTTATTTTTTCCGAGCTGTACATGAGGTGTAGTGGTCTACAATGATTTTATGATCCATTGTGTGAGTGTTATACAGGAAGCATAGAGGGTGATTCAGCAATTTTTTTCCATGTATTCCGCTTTTTACCTCTTTACTGTGTACATCATTTTGGGTCAACTTCTATTTTTTTTTAAAATGTGCTTTATAAACGAACGGTCTTGACTTATTGACTCTATAATGCTGTGTCGTGTTCATATGTTCCACACGGTCCTTCTGACAAACAGTAATACACTATAGGAAACATAGGGGACAATATGACTTCTATTGTTACATGTTAAAAGCACTTTATAATGCTCTATAATGTTCATATGATCCACATAGTCATTCTGACAGACTGTAATACACTACAGGAAGCACAGGGGACGATGTTACACCTATTGCAATACCAGTCTCTGCAATACTGATGTAACAGAAGGTTGCAATATGAAAATTAGCCTCTAATGAATCACAGTGTTTGACAATGTGACTAATCACAGCTCCAGGAGACTTTCTGGGTGTTCTGATGAATCAAGGTCTTTATGTAATCCAACAAATATTTTAACCACTTCTAAAAAATTTTAACTAGTAAACTTTTAACTAGTTGGCAAATTGACGCATAAGTGGGTGAGGTTAAACTGCTATACACTACAGGAAGCACTGTAATACACTACAGGAAGCACAGGGGACGATGTTACACCTATTGCAATACCAGTCTCTGCAATACTGATGTAACAGAAGGTTGCAATATGAAAATTAGCCTCTAATGAATCACAGTGTTTGACAATGTGACTAATCACAGCTCCAGGAGACTTTCTGGGTGTTCTGATGAATCAAGGTCTTTATGTAATCCAACAAATATTTTAACCACTTCTAAAAAATTTTAACTAGTAAACTTTTAACTAGTTGGCAAATTGACGCATAAGTGGGTGAGGTTAAACTGCTATAGCCAGAGTAAGGAGATGTATTTAAATGTGCTGGTTTTGTGACATCTCAAAACTATGATTTGAAAATGGGCTGTTTATGTAGCTTATTTTACATATATGGACTGTATGGATGGGGGAGTAAACGTATCACCTGAAACAATGTGTACTTTATGTCTTTTTAATTCCAGAAAATTAATGATGTGGACCCTTTAATGTTGTGAAATGATATGTAATATGTAGCAGTAACATCTCAATACTGATATATTTTGTCCATATCGTGGAGCTCTACTTATATTTAATGAGAGAAGCTGCAGATCAGGAAAGAGACACACCTGAGGTATGAGGTTCTTCTGGATCCTTTTCAACTTTGCTTTCTTTCGGCCATTCTTTGTAACCACCGTCTCTTCATAGAACTCGTGAGCCAGGTCTCCGTCCTCGTCAAAGTACATAGAGCTAAACACAAGCATGTACACACACACACACACAAATAAGTGATATACAGTACTGTGCAAAATTTTCTCCAAATTTTGCTTCCAAAGATCAAGACTTATTTGTAATGTAGTCTTGAGGAACAGTTCACCAGGCTTCCTGAAGGACTTTCAAAGACTCTAATTTTCAGTCCTGTCCCTGAACCCGACCAGTTTCACAGGAATGTGTTTTTTCATTAAGACACACAGCGACCTACGTATAAATCATTCAAGCAAAACAAATCAGGCGGTGATCAGTATACTGGTGGTGCTGAATGCTGAGTGGTTGGAACTCCGTTATCTGGGCACCTTGTATCTTTAGGCACTTTGCAGCCCAGCGCAGTAAAACATTTGCTCACGTCTTTCTTTTAATCTACTCAGTATGCCAAAGACAGTGTGAAAGTCATTTTACACCAACAAAGCAAAATGGTGATTCAAAGTGAAATAGAAAGAAATGAGTGGCTCTAAACTTTAGTACAGCACTGTACTGCAAATAAACCTCTAACCAATCAGTGTTTTTTCTGTGTGCTGTAAACATCTTGATCAATCAAAGATGTTTTTGCAGGGTTTTAATTAAGGAATCCACAAAATCCAACAATAATTTTCTAAATAACTGGCATCAAAGCGGTGGACAATAAACATTGTAGCACAATAAAAATTGTAGCATAACAATGAAACATTCCTTTTTGGTCACTTGTTTTCCTCTAAATCCTGAATAAAGGCTTCGCTCAATCAGACACCCGATGCCTCCACCAGCAGTCTGTGAGTTCATGCAGCTATTTTTAATTTTACCTCCTCCTGGTAAACACGAAGGGCGTCCCGTTTCGGAAGCTACGGACCCTGGCCAGGCTCTGCTCCCTGCCCTCTTTGTTTGGTTCATCTCCGCCGGTGGAGCCAGAAAATGGCCAATAACCTTTACCTTTGGAGCCGCTGCCGCCCATGTTCAGCCGCAGGACATTATTTCCTGGCCGGTGTTCTCACTCTCCGCTGTGGAGGAACAGATGTGCAGAACGTTAAAGGCAGGTTCTGAAGGCGCCACGGCTTTGGCAGCCGACCTGGAACACGAGAACATGATGAAATCTGCAGACACACATTCATGACTATACAGAGGCAACATTAAAGGATGCACTGTGATACTGGAACCACATCGATATCAGCATTTGAACAGTATTTCAAACCAATTTATTGCGCTCCAGAACAGCAGGACATTTAGGTGAAATTAGGGTGGCAAAATATATCTCTGTAGTACTGACTGCACAGAAGTTACTGGGTGTTCTGATGAACTGAGGTCTTCTTGTAATCCAAAAATCTCTTTTTTTTTTTTTTTTTTAAGCTGTTGGCGAATCAGTGCATTAATGGGTGGAGCTAAACTGCCGTTACAGTATAAGCAGATGTATTTAAATGGGTTGGGCGGTGACATCACAAAAAACTATGATTTGAACAATAATACTTTCTGTAGCTTATTTAAAGACTTCAAGTGTTTTTCATTCCAGAAAAGTGATGATATGGGCCCTTTAACATCTAATAGAGGCATTGCAATCTGAGGCAATAAAATCACATCGAACTAAAATGCTTCAATTTTTCCTCATTTGTAAGCTTGGATATATAAATGTCCTGTTTTTCCAATCCAGGTACAAGTAAATCCTCATTTCTGAATTTAATAAATGTACATTAGGGCTGTACCAATCCCCATATTTTAAGCTTCTGCAGAGCAGTAATTGTGTACTACACGAGCTGGTTCAGCTCTGATTAAATTAACATTGATTTCAAACCAGCAGACTGTTACTGTGTGCTGGTCTTGACAACTGAGCTTCAAATAAATAATGGACTGCTTGTACTCATTTTCAACCTTAAAACTGAAAGAGGGATTCGACCAAAATTTTATAATCTACACATAATTACAGGGCTGAGGTGTACATAAAGTAATTCAAAGTGACTTTGGGAAGAAAATTGCCATATGACAGCTGTTCACAGTGGTAGTGAAAGGAACCAGACGTCTACATCTAAAATCCTCCGCACAGATAAATAAAAAATTATACATTTAAACATTCAAGAGACACGTGAAGCTTCACTGAGTGTCGATTGTGAATCAAACGGCTGGATATGTGTTGGAGACGTCTGGCTCCATTCACCCCCACTGTGAATAAATATTTCCAAAGAAAAATCTCTTAGTGTAAGTAATATTACTGAGGCAGTTTGAAAAGCTTGTCAGTTTTTAGTTGGTCTGAAGTTTAGATTACATAAACAATAACACTTAATTCAGGTTTGACACCATTTTACAACCATCATCATTTTCCAGCAGACAGGTTGTAAAGGCTGCATGATTTAAGGTGGAGCAGAAAAGTGGGGGGAATTTAAGGTGGAAAGGAATAAACCAGTTTTGCTAATATGGCTAACGGCCACACAAAGGCTTGTTTCTCTACAAAAACAACAGAAACAACCAGTGACACTGACCTCAGCAGAACCCCCTCCACTCCACACCAGGCTGGGGTCTTTGTATCCGCCCTGTTTCAGATTTGAACACAGTTTTCTCTGTTTTTTTAAAGAAATAAAAGCCAGACACAGCTCTCCGCACACCCCAACGCCACTGGAACCTACCTACAATGAAAAGCTAGAATAAAAGTCTGAATTTGCTTTAATTTTTAATGTAATGTTACTCAGATTGTCTTAAAATTATTTTTTATCGCGCCACAAATAAATGACACTAACTCTGTCATCTTACAATACAGCCGGTTTGTTTCATGTGCAAAAATAAACCCATTCCAGCTGGAATGCAGGCTCTGACCCTCAAACGGCCCTTCAGGCAGCTCTGGCAAAATAAGAGTTCATTAAAATAAATAAATAAATCTATAAATAACAACAACAATAATAATTAAAAATAAATAAATATAATTATAATAATAATAATAATAATAATACGTATATTATAAATACTATTTTTAACATTCTGTCCATTTATAGTTCACTGCTGTGTCTGAAACTTTCCATAAAATGATAGAATAAACAAGACAAATGATTAAGGACCAAAACAGTATTCAAATAATATTCAAATTATTGATTTTTTATTGATAATATTTTTACTATTTGTCCCATTGAATTCATTTTTGGGTTGGAAGTTTTAAATAAAGTAATACATTATTATTACGATTACATTATTGTTATGTAGGTTTTAAGATTCTATCCCCTAAGGATTCGTTTTTGTGTGATAAGTTTTAAATAAAATATTTTTAAAAACTGCAAGCAAATGTTTTAATATCAAAACATATTCAAATAACAGTTACACTATTTTTAAACAGTATTAGTATTATTTTAATTTTCAGTCTCTTGAATATTATTTTGTAGCATTTTGCTAGTGTTAGCTAGACTCCATCTTTTGCTTCTGGGATCTTCTTCTGCTTCTAGATGTGTTTCATTCTTCAAGAGGCCTGGAGAACTATTCCTGAAGACACTAAAAGAAATAACAGGAAAGCTTGTCTAAGAGAGTTCAGGCTGTGAATGGTGGTCGTAATGATGCCCAGAACAAATACTTTCTTTAAAGCTCATTAGAATTAAATACCTAACTCTAACTGTAAATCACTGTACTGACCTGCTGACACATTTTCCTACAGAATAGAAAGAAATGAGGGGATCAAGACTTTTGCACAGTACTTTATCATATCAATAATATTTATATATATTTAAAAATATCCTAAGTACTCCCCCCTAAAGAAAACCCCAAACTAACAAAAAAAATATTCATAACATTTGCATGGGGTTTTAAATATTTTATTTAGAACTTTGAGCCCAGAATGAACACCACACTTATGTGATCTCATATTTAATAAACTATAATAAAATACAGACTGATCATAAAATTACAGCACAGATGCACAAACGGATTCACATGTTTTGAGGTTTCTCCCATAAAAATATGTAGTAGATTCACGATTTCACAATTTTAGTATAACAATCACAATAAAAATGAACTGGTTGAGGTGTTACAGTTGAGGTTTTTCACGACTACCATGTTTCTCCTCCAGGATAATTAGACTTCACAGTAAAAGTGCTTATTAAAATTAATACTCATTAAATAATCTTAAAAAAAAAAGTCACTGAGTCATTGTTACAGATGGAAGAGTTTGCTGCAGGCCCTTCTAGTCTCCACCAGGATTATTACACTTCTAGCCTGGGTTCAGCTGCTGAAACAGGAAAACCACGAAAGGATTTTAAGGATGATACAAAAAATCTAACCTGGGGCCTGTCTGACGGAGCACGTACAGTACGTGTTATGACTGCCTTATAAAATGAACAATTATATTCACAATCCTATATAATGGTGTGGAGGTCCAAAAGAGCATACCTGTCCTCTCTCACTCTGGGTGTGTAGGCTGGTCCACCCTCACCCCACCAATCTGCATAACTGTCCTCTCTCTTTGGGTGGGTAGGTGGTCCTTCCCCTCAATCATCACTCAGTATTACTGTCCTCTCTCTCTTGGGTGGGTAGGTGGTTCTCCATCTTTGCCATCACTTTGTATAACTGTCCTCTAGATTGTAAATTACACTGTAAATGAGGGTTGATTTGATTGATTGATTGATCTTTCTGTTTTCTAGTGCATGCACTACCCACGTTTCTTGTGGGTCTGTTTTTGTTGCAGCATTGTTTTGGCCCTGCCCCTTTATTTCAGACAAAAACTGGTTGGTCTGTGATAGGTCGTTTGGCCTGTCAGTCAAACTGCTCTCTGCTGTATAAGTGGAGGTTCCAAAACGTTGTCGACAGGCTTGTAAAACTAAGTTTTAGGTCATCTGGCTAACAAGAAACTTCGTGAGACAGGCCCCTGGTTCCCCATTATTGTTCTAGACTGCACCGCTGGCTCTTTGTTTAGCTCAGCAGAGGGCGCTCTATAAACCTGTGCAAATCCAGCATCTCTTTGGATTTCAGGCCGAGGTGAGCTGAACATTAGCGCTCTGGCTACGGCAGCATCTTCCTTGCATTCATCCAGGGGTGCTAAAATTTTTCAGGGCCTCCTTCATCTTGTTCCGGGCAAGTGCATAGCGCTGGACAATGTGCTGGACATGGTCCTCCTCCTCTCTCTGAAGGATCCGCAAGAAGTTCTTCAGCTCGGGCAGACTGAACGCCTCCCACTAATGGATAAAAAAATCATTGTTTATACTCACTGTATTAAAGTGATAACTGGGATAAAACGCTAGCATAGCTTAAATTCAGTTGCTGCTGTTTTAGCTATGTTAACACACTTCAGTCTATGTTATAGGAAACTATAAGTCATATAGTGTCAGTAACCACATAAACAAGTCTATTATATAGGTCTACATACCAGATCATGTGTTAATTGTTATCACAATATCTGTCTGCAATACTGATATCACAAAAGGCTGCATTATGCAAATGAATCAGATTGCTTCTAAAAGGCTGACCAATCACAGCTCCAGGTGAGTTAGTGGGTGTTCTAACCAATTGAGGTCTTCATGTAATCCAACAAAAGTCTCATTATTTTAATCTTTAACCATTAAAGCTCCAAATTATCTGAGGTGTTTTAAAGAGCCTATTTTCCACATTTTCATTCTGTTTCATTCTTCCCTGATGTTTGATGGGTTTTTGTACCAAATTCATATATTGAAATGAAATGCAATCACAATATGTACCAGTAAATTTGCAATACTGATATTCCGTCTATATTGTGTGGCTCTAGTATTAGAGACTGCTGAGTAGTTCAGCTTTATTTACTGACATTAACGTCTCCGGTCTCATTCTCCTTCAGCACGAAGCTCAGCGTTTTCTCACTGGGACCTGCACACAAACGCAACTGCAGAGGGTGATCTTCATCACTCAGCTTCCTCAGATACACTGACAGAGAGAGAGAGACAGAGAGAGAGACAGAGGGAAAGACAGAAGCATAAAGAGAAAAAGGGAGTGAAAGAGAGGAATGAGAAACAAAAAGAAAAAAAGAACAATTAGTAGACAAAAATGTATTTATCAGCAAAAACAAGTTATATATTTAAAGCACCAGATTTGAAGCACTAATCACACGAATTATATATACATACATATATATATCTATATCTATACACACACACATATATACATATATATATAC
>JBBPCX010069721.1:0-11146 GCA_037974365.1 Hydrocynus forskahlii | reverse complement strand
ATGAGAAAAGGAAGAAAGAGAAAAAGTGATGAGGAAATACATACATGAAAAATAAAGATTTTTCTATAAAAATAAAGTAATGTCAAATAACAAAAATAAAAAATACACACACACAGTGAGTAGGTAAGTAGGTAACACAGGGGACAAACAGGGCAGTATGTTTGTGGGTATGTACGTGAACATTTGTATGTGCTCGAGCACGGGGTTGGGGTGGGATGGGGGTGCGAGAATGGCAGGAGAAGTGGGAAAGTACAGTGTCTCTGTTGGTGATGGGGGGATAGTGCGACAAGTGCAGGAGAGGTGTTCCAAACCCCATCATCTCTTTGATTTTTCCCTCAAATGGGAAAAAAATAGAAAGAACCCCCAAAAAACCTGCAGAACAGCACCACGAAAGCGTAGTGGCCAAATATATGTTATATCCGTAGTGGTTTAGCACTACCATAGAGAATGAATAGGAAACGGTTTAGGGCGCACAAAGTTCGGACAGGCCAACACCGGGGGGTGTGTCAGGATGTTAAGGAGGCGCTCAAGAATCTGCTGGTGCTCAGTTTTTCATTCGACAGGTGTTCATGAAGGGAGTTGGGGTCCCTTGGTCTTCCCTCTTGATGACTTTGGTGGCTCTACCCCATGCTTCACCTGTAGCAGTTCATACAGCAGTCTTGCTATACGGGAAAAGTCTTGGACATATGCCCAGTAGTAGCTCAGAAAGCCTAGCAATCTTCGGACATCTCCAACTGTTTGTGGTGCTTTGTCTTTCAGCGCACGCACTGCCTCTAGGTCTTTTGGATCCACCCTCACACCATCTGCAGACACCAGCCGGCCCACGTACCTGACCTCTTTGCGAAATAACTTGCATTTCTCTGGCCTTAGTTTCACACCATAGTGCTGCAGGGCTTGGAGGACATGGCGCAGCACCTCAACGTGGTCTTCAATAAACTTGGAGAAACAGAGTACATCGTCCAGGTAAGGTATGCAACAGTCGTGTCTGAGTGTGTCAAGCATTTCTTCCATGCTCCATTGGAAAGCGGCCGGTGCATTGGACAATCCAAAGGGGATCCTGACCCACTCATACAGGCCCCAATGGCGTCGTGAACGCTGTCAGATGCCTTGATCCCTCAGCAATGAAGCCTTGGTGGTAAGCTTTGCCTTGGTCTAAGATGGAAAACCAACTGTGTCCTCCAAGGGAGTCAATCAAGTCTTGGATGCGTGGGAGTGGGTGTCTGTCTGGAACAGTCTTTTTGTTGAGGAGTCGGTAATCAATGCAAAGGCGAAGGGATCCATCCTTTTTCCTCACACAGATGACTGGTGCAGCGTATGGTGACTGGGACTTTACAATCCATCTTTTCACCAGTAGCTCCTGTATGTATTAATTTACTTCCTTGTACAGTGGCTTCGGGACAGATGCATAAGCCCTCTGAACTGGAATATCATCTTTGAGCCTGATGGGCATCTGGAGAGAGGGTATACACCCAATGTCATTGCTGTCTTGGGCAAACACAGCAGACTCCTCGTACAGCATTTTTCCAAGTATCTCTTGCTGTTCAGGGCTGAGGTGGCTGAGGTCAACAGGCGGATGCCAGAGGTTGGAAGGGGAGGCACAAGGAGCAGTGACAGTGCTCTCTATTCCAGGTGGTGCTGATTTAGCTGGCTGGGCTTCTTTGCCTACCTCGAGGACCCTCACATGCTGGATGGAGCCTAGCTTAGTTCTTTTTGGCAGGATGATTTCATGCTTTGTGTGGTTGGAGACTGGGACACTCACACAAGGCCATCTGCTTGGACTGACCTCTAGCAGGCCTTCTCCAACACTGAGTTGTTCAAGGTTGGTGTTCTCTGCTGGTTCATACAGGACAAGGCGGTTGGTGATGTCAGAGGTAGGTGGTACTCTGCATCACACATGTGTGGTTTTTCCAGGTGGAATTATGACATTGTCTCTGTTAACTCTTAAGGTGGCCATACTGCAGCCTGGTGGTCTGGTGTCTTGTATAAAGTTGACCACGGCATCGGCCTGCTCTTCTCCCACGCCAAGAGCTTTACGCAGGAGACTGAGGACAATGGCCTGTGCTTCTGTGGCTGACGCTTGGCTGTTGATCATCTCCTGCAGGACTTTGGCACCAAGCAGAGGCTGGGGGAGGGGGAGTTGACTGACCAGGAAAGGGACCTGCAGGGTGAGGCTGGGATTGTCATTGCCTGGGAGGTTGACTGTAAGCTCCACCCACCCGTCATATGGAATAGACTGTCTGTTCACAGCATAAAGGTTCAAACTTTCCCCCGAGTCAAGGAGCTCTCCCAAGAGTCGTACTGGATGATTAGGGATGAATACCTCCTTCCAGGATCTGTCGATGATGCTGACTTGTGATCCGGAGCCCTGACCGAGTCTGCACTGGTGCTCATTCTCGTCATTGATTATTCTCATAACGTGGCAGAGAATCTCCTCATCAGTGATGTGGTGGTCGGAAAGGAATGGTTTGAGCCGCTGCCGATTGTCTGTGTATTTTGATCCTAAACCCTGATAGATGGTGCGAAGGAAGACTTCCTGGATGGTCGTGGAGTCATAGCGGATGTTTGCACTTGCCTGCCTTGACTGGAAGAGGATCTTCTGCTTGAGCCCAATCATGCAGTAGAGGAACTGCTGGGGGGCTTCTTGGTCATTCTGCTTTGCACACGTGAGCTCTTGGAACAGTTCTGTGCTAGCCTTCTCAGAGAGATGAGACCTGAGGAAGCCCTTGACCTCACTGACAGTGATTTTGTCCTTGTTGATGAGCATGTCCTTGAAGATGCCGGGCTTCACTATCTTCAGCACTCCTCTAACCACCTCTGTCTCAGAGAAACCCTCTCAAACCCCCTCATCAATCTGCTTACAAATACTATTGTATGTGATGTCAGAGCTTTGATCCCCAATCTGTCCCCCATGTACCTTAAACTCCCTATGTTGGAGGTAGGAGAGGTCCTTTAGTGAGACCATCCCACCTAAGGCTACCTGTTACTGGGCGTGGTGTGGTGATGGAAGTGGTGCTGACTCCCCTGCATAAGGCACATGTACATCAGTGCTGGTCATGTTTCTTAGATGTGTGGTGGGAGGCTGGCCTATGTACTGACTCATGTTAGTGTTTGTGCTGAGACCAGTGTGGTGTTGTTGGCCACACAGTATGGTGGTGGTGCCGGATGGGAGGGCAGTGTACTGCGTGTAGCTGGAAGCTGGAAGGCCAGGTGCAGTGTGGTGTTGTGTGTCATGCAGTGTGGTACTGGTGGTGGCTGATTGAACAGCAGTGTATGGCGTACTGCTGGGAAGTGGTAGATCAGGTGCAGCGTGTGTGTAACCTACTGCTGGTGATGTGGCAGTGAACGTGTCTTTGACCTGTGCTACACCTTTTGCTGAAACAACTGAATCACCCATTGCAGTCAGATTACATACAAGATCATTCAACATTAACAGCTGACTCATACCCTCATCTTCAGAAGTCTGCAAGCTATCAGACTTCATGTACCTCAGAATGTACTCCACGCTCCCCTCTTCATCGGACGGCTCCAGTGTGTCGACATCTTCACAACCTGCTGCAATGTCTTTTGCAAGATAGTATACTTGAGGACCTGAGAGCTTGTACAAGTTCTTTGTAATGTTCCAAACAAGTTCTTTGCGTGCGGTGGCCATGACATGCTCCTCTGATGACACAGCAGTGCAGTGAAGACTCACTACGAGACCCAGTTGCAGTCTTGGACACCCACCAACTGTCTTCCTGGTTGCAGTCACGTCACGCTGCCTCACTGTGGCCTCGTGGTTCTGAAATCACTGGATCAACTTCCCCATGGGTGATGACGGAAGCAGATCCCGGACGAGCCCCCAAAATTTATTATGTGTCCCAGGAGTGGTACCTCAGTAATAAAGATAATATTCCTATAAACAGGTAAATAAAAACAAGGAGATGACACAGGCAGTCTCTTTCCAGTTTTTCGTCCCGAGTGCATCTGAGGGCTGCGGGCGGAGGTCCGTCCCCATAGCAACCAGGACGCAACTGCTCAACTGTGTCACGCATCCATGCTTAGACACCAGGCTTCCAAAGTGATAATAGTTGCAAAATATTTATTAAAATACAAAATAAAAGTAATAATACACCCTCAGACCTGCGGTCACCCACCCTGGGTGTGCCACACTCTGTTGAAACCATAAGACTTTGTGCTAGAGGTCTGCAATGGGGCAGGATGCCAAGGATGGAATAAACCTGTGGCTGAGCTGTGCCACAAATTTCAATGTTTCCCTATATTTCTCTCATTGTGACTGTGAAATGTTTATATTAAGACTGTTTAGATATTTTTTAAATTCAGATCTGTAGCCGAGTTAGAAACGTTGTTGGTTGTATTATTTTTGTTTAGCCAAATCTACCCTTATATAAAAGACATCTTTAATTCGCAGCTGGAGTCGTGCCCACATAATATAGCCTATGTTTAATAAATTCCTGTATGTCAGTTAGGCACCAAATGAATTTGCTACCTTATTTAATTTTTATAAGTCAAGATATAGCATTTAAAATGTGTCCGGTATTTTTGGCCCACCCTATACTCCACCAGCCTTACTTGCGGATTCAGCGGGCGGGAGCAGGACAAACCATAACAGATGCGGGCGGGAGCAGGTTGAAATATTACACATTTCTGCGGGAGCGGGACAGGAACTTGCGGGAGCGTGCGGGAGTGGGATGAAATATCAGTCCCGCGCAGACCTCTACTTTGTGCTTCAAGTGTGTACTTACATCCTTCTCTTGATGTCTTAACTTTTTTTTTATCAGAAGCCTTTTGTATTAAATGTCTAGCTTCTCCCTTTCAACAGACAGGAGCAGCTTTCTTTTATAAATGGCACATATATCCTGTGACAAGGGATAATGAGTCACAAAGAAGCTTAGTATGTTGGTTATAATAAGTAGTAGTTACTCACTTCACTCCTTGCTGAAGTGGTGTGGTTTAATCCTGCAGTGAAGTGTATTGTTAATAAATTCTTCAGATTCCAAACATATCCAAAGCATTTCATATGTGGTTGTACCTCTGGCATGTCAGTGTCTGCTGACACTATTTTCTCATCAACAGCCCTAGACGTACTGAGGCCATCAAACTGCAAAATAAGGAATAGTAAAGTTGATGAAGCAACAGAAAATTGTGGACTGATGTGGCTGTGGGATCAACTAGAAATATTAATCTCCTCTCACTGTAGAGACAGGCACACCAACAGTTATCAGATATCACTATTAAGGGAGGGTGACCTAGAGGAAAAGAAGTGGACAATACCTTCTACATATTTTCCCGATATCCCCCCCCCTTCTATTCCTTCCACCTGAGGCCATCCTTTATTGAAGCTCAGTACGAGGTTCCCCCACTAGTAGCAGTGGCCTGGCTCATTTTCTTTGTGGCTACAATTACATTTATGAATTTTGTAGATACTTACCACTGTGGAAGATATTTTTATATTTAGTTTTCACTTGCTGCCAGGTTCTTCTCTCTCTTCTGTTGAGATGTAATAGTGAAGGATGGATATTCAGGTCAATGAATATGCAAGAGGGTCAGTGGAGATCAAACACGTCTAAGTCAGTAGAGCTGTATTTAACAATCCTAAAGTATTTATAGTCATGAGGGTTACACATAGGCTGAAATCAAAATTTCTAGACCACTGCTAAGTCACATCATCAATTTAAGTTTATTAATAACATGGAAAGACAAAATGCAATTTAAAGTACTCTATGGAGAATAATGAATTACAAATGAATTATGAAGTAAAACGAACATATGAAGCCAACAGAGAGAAAGGCCTGATGGCCAGGAGGTTCAAATGGAAACTTCCTGCAGCAAGGTGACAGGTTTAATCACTGTACCACAAAATCATGATATTCAGAAATACTCCTGACACGTACATGATTTACGCATTTAGCCTGTCTGCTATATTCTGAAAAGCCACCACTCTGGCTTTATTGATGGCTGGAGGATTGCCTTTCTTTGTTATAATGTCTTTATATTCTTTGTATAGTTCCATCAGAAGCGTTTGTTCTGCTGCTGAAAAAAAGCCACTCACATTTTGCCCTCGTTCTGCACCATTTCATCTACGTCTCGGCCATCCATTCATTTGGGCTTCTTGGGTGCACGCACCAAGTCTTTCTTGAATTAGCCTTAAGGCTTAATTGGGAGATGACGCTAGTTTAAGTCTCACTTTTTTGGGTAAGTCTGGCTTTCTTTTACTAATTTCATGGAATACCCCCATCTTTTTTAAAAGTATATATGAGCTGAGCACTCAAAAATAAAAATACATCAGACAGCAACACAATCAACTCAAGTCTAATGGAACTGTGCACTGTGCAATTCTGCAACCATCAACTATGGAGAATTAAAAATTATTTTGCAGAAATATAAGCTTATCTGCTTTTTCAGGAAGGATACGTGATCTTTCTGGACTTATGGTCTCTCCAGCTGTGGAGAACACCCTCTCAGACGGGGTGGAGGATGCCTGCCCACACAGAAAGCTTTCAGCCAGTCCTGACAGCAGGGGCAGAGTCTCTCTCTTGCTCCACCACCATAGGGTGGCGTTATCCTTGCAGGGGATGGGGGTTAGGCTTCTATACAGCTGGATCTCCTGATCCACTCTCTGGGCCAGGGAAAGAACGGGCTGCTGTTGTTGGAATGACTGCAGCTCGTTGTCCTCCTCTTCAAAGAGTTCCTCTTCAAAGAAGGCCCTTTTTTTTTTAGCTTTACTGGTGGCGCCTGAAATTAAATGGACATAATAAAAAATTTAGCAAAAAATGAACAATCCATGACATCTCAGTTATCATCACAATGAGCTAAACTTACATAGTCTTCTTCCTCCTCATCTTCATCTTCGAACAACTCTCCCTGTGTGTCTCCTTGCTCCAGGTGCTTGAGTAGAAAGTGACAAATAAACAAACAAATCAAACTAAGTACCACAGATCCATAGATGAAAGGTCTCACTCTCACAATGGAAATGTGCTACAATGAAAGACACTGTCATATCGAAATACCTCATCTGCTCCTGCCTCTGTGTTTGCTGCAATTGCTGCTTCCCTGATCCTGTCCCAGACTTCATCCTTATCCAAATTGGATTTAAATCGGGGATCCAAGATGGTGGCCTCCTCCAGGAATCTTTGGATATCAGCGTCCTTAAATTTTTAAAAGGGAGGAAAATGTGACATCATGACTATCCTTAAGTATTTATAACTGTCATTTTATTTATGATAAATAAATCATCAATTGTACCTGGTATCGTTTGGAAAGATCTTTCCAAATGTTCTCCTTTATGCTCCTTGTGAAGGCAGAGACATCTTCTTGTATGGTGTAGTGTTGCTGTAGCTTTTGCATGATGGGCAAAATCTCACCACAAGTCGGACTTTTGTCGCTAGTGTGGAGGTGTAGTGCTTCCGCATGAGAAGCACAAACTCCATCATTGCCCATTTTATCCAGTCTGCAATATCAACAAAACAAAAATACAACAGATATGTTGCATAAAACAAACAAAAATAAAACCCGAGTCCAAGTTAAGCCATATTATCATTATTTTTCAATACTACTCACCTTTCCTTTTCCATGGACTTTCTTATCCGTGGATCGATGGCTGCAGCCTGGATGGCAGGAAACTGCTCGCAGAATCTCTCCATCATCAAATACAGAGAGTTCCATCTGGTCTTTACATCTAAGAGGAGCATATGCTTGGGCAGCTCTGAGGGGTAACACATCCACAACTTAAATGCTAATGTAATATTCCTTATCTTAGTTTATGAATTTAATTTGATCATGATCTAATGATTTACATGTACACAATCTTAAAAAAACTATTTACTATGCTTATTGAGCAATTCTTGCTTCTCCTTCAGGACAACTTTTGCCATGTGGGACCTCTTCATCCATACAATCACAGAGCGAATTCTTACCGCCCAGTTGGAAATGGCAGGACAGTTGTAGAGCTTCTGAGCTCCAAGGTTCAGGGTGTGTGCAAAGGATGGAAACTTGAGAATTTGTAGCTTTTTGACAGCTACATCCATGTTGGCCACATTATCAACAATGGCTGCCACAACCTTGTCTTTGATACCATACTCCTCCAAGATCTCATCAATCTCCTCTGCTACAGCTGTCCCTGTCTGTGCCTGGTACACTGGTTTGGTTTTGAGGACTTTTTCTTGAACTTGGCCATTCCTGACATAATGCAGTGTTACTGTGATGTAATGATCTTGACTAAAACTTGTCCATCCATCTGCAGTGATGGCTGCCTTCAACACATGTTTCAGCTCAGAAATCAGATTCGCCTTTTCAACCGCATGGTCTTACGTGCCACAATGCTCCAGGGACCAAACACATCCAACCCCACTGAAGTAAATGGGGGCTCTTCTGAGAATCTTCTGTGTTCTGGGGCTGCCACGTAATTTACAGCAGGTAACACAGTGGTGGATAACACTGCTCACACGTCTCTTCACACCTATGATCCAATAACCTGCTGCACGAATGGCACCTTCTGTGAACAGACGCCCTTGATGTTGGATCTGTTCGTGGTAGTGTGTAACTAGCAATGTGGAGACATGGTGTTTGCCAGGAAGGATTAGTGGGGTTTTTTCCTCTACTTCAAGTTTTGCTTCTCTTATGCGTCCACCGACTCTAAGAAGATTTTGCTCATCCAGGAAAGGATCCAGAGTTTTAAGAGCACTGTTCTGAGGAAGCTTTTGGCCTTTTCTCAGACAAGCTATCTCTTCCGCATATACCTCTTCCTGGACGGCATTGATGATTATACACTTAGAATGGCTGAGATGCTCAGCTGTACGTGCTTCTTGACACAAGTGCTACCCCTTGCATTTAGTGGTCACTCCAGATGATCGACTGTGATAGCAATGTGAGATATGACCAAGATTGCCAATACCACGAATCAGAGAATGCCATGAGGAAAACTTGGAAAACCGTTGACTTCCCAGCTGGTGGACAGCTGTCAGTGTGCTAAGAGCAGAGATTTCAGGTCGGACCTCCACATCCGTGGTGGGATTGACAAGCTCGAAAGTGTCATGTTCAGGAGTTTCCAGGGGACCTTGCATCAGGAAAGAAGGCCCAGTTAACCATGGGGTTTCAGACAGATGGGCAGCCATGACAGATCTGGTTGCATAATCTGTGGGATTTTGGTCTGTAGGCACATATGTCCACTGCGGTGGGCAAGAAGATCTCCGTATCCGTATAACTCGGTTGCTCACATACACGTAGAAACGCCTTGTCTCATTATGAATGTCTCCCAACCCCACTCTATTATCCGTATAGAACGTGACACCATCAATCTGCAAGTTAAGATCAGCTAGAATAAAGTCTGCCAGTTATACTGCTAGAACAGCTGCACAGAGTTTTAAACATGGGATCGTATGCTCAGGCTGGGGAGCCAATTTGGCTTTACCCATAACAAACCCTGTATGAGAGATTCTACGCTTGTTAACCACGGTGAGGTTAGCAACTGCTGCTATAGCCTTTAAGGAAGCATCTGAAAAAACATGTAGTCTCCTCTCGGCTGCAGATGGAGAAACTTTGGTGAAGGGTCTTTGGATCTGTTAGTCACTGAGATCTTTTAGGGAATTTTGCTAAGATAGCCACCGGTCCTTCATTTCCTCTGGCAATGGCGTATCCCAGTCGTTACTCTCTCAGGTGAGCTGTCTTAGGATGTGCTTGCCTTGGATAGTAACAGGGGCCACAAAACCCAAATGATCAAACACACTGTTTACCACTGACAGGACACCACGCCGTGTAAAAGGTTTCTCTTCTATATCAATTTTGAAGATGAACGTGTCAGACTTGAGATCCCAACAAAGACCCAAGCTGCGCTGTACGGGAAGTGTGTCTGAATCCAAATCTAGGTCCTGCAGCTCATTAGGATGATCATGATGTGGGAAGGCGGCGTTCATGACCACCTTGCTGTTAGAGGTAATTTTGTGAAATTTCAGGTTGGAGTTTGTGAGAGTGTTTTGAGTTCTTTTCAACAGACTGACAGCACTTGCAGCAGTAGGCAGTGATGTAATTCCATCATCAACATAAAAGTCATGGTTAACAAAGTGCATTACCTCAGGATCGTGGTCTGGTTCTCCTTCCTTTACAGATTGTCTCAGGCAGTAGATGGCAACTGCAGGGCTTGGCCGATTTCTAAAGACACGCACAGTCATACGGTATTCTGTAACGTCTTGGCTAGAATCGTTATCTCGAAACCAGAGAAACCACAAGAAGTTCCTGTCCTGTTCTCTCACAAGGAAACAGTGAAATATCTGCTTTATATCAGCTGTCACCACTATAGCTTCTTTACGGAATCTAATGAGAACCCCCATGAGAGTATTGTTGAGGTCAGGTCCCGTTAAGAGAACATCATTAAGATACACTCCCTCATACCACTGTTCCTTGTTTTCCTTGAGGGGAGGAGCAACCTCAGTATGTTTGTTCTCAAAAATCTTTTCCATAAACAAGAAAAAGTGCTTACTCATCTCTGGTTTCCTCTCTAGGCTTCATTGGAGGGAAGAAAAGCGTCTGAGAGCTTGAGGTTTATTGTCAGGCAGCCGTCATCTTGGCTGCTTGAAAGGTAAAGGAGCCTTCCAGCTATTGTCCTCATCCTTCATGAGACCCCGTTCCATTATCTCCATAAAGGTGAGGTCGTCAATAAATGGACCCAGCTGGTTGTCATTGTGAGTCAGCTGAAACACTGTGCGACCCAAGTTGGCATCACCTATGTCACAGGTCAATGTTTCGTTGGGGCATGAAACAGGAATATCTGATGGCTTTAGACCGTATTTCTCTTTCACGTGAAAAACCCTGGGACAAGGTTTGAAGATGGTGAGACAATCTTGTTCTAAAGCTTTGGTAAAAAGAGTGTTTACACTTTGTGGTTTATGGACGTTCCCCAAACACACATTTCCTACCACCACCCAACCTAAATCAAGTAGTTGAGCGTAGGGGGCATCTGGAGGTCCATTAATACACGTACGGACTTTATGGGGCCTAATGATGTCACGGCCAAGTAAAAGCATAATAGGGGCGCTATCTTACTCTGGAATCAAGATGTGCTACCTGTTTCAGAGTATTCTAGCAATCTGGGACTCCGGTGCTGTCGCCCACCACTCCTCATGTTCACTCAGGTTTGAGTGGGGGTACGCCGGGG
>JBBPCX010069720.1:0-11146 GCA_037974365.1 Hydrocynus forskahlii | reverse complement strand
TCATTCAATGATTTCCTTTGTTTTTATTATTGGCTACATTGTAGATTAATACTGAAAACATCACCTATTGCTCTGATAACAGCTTTGCACACTCTTGACATTTTTTCAATCAGACTCATGTCAATGTTCCTTATAATAGCAACAAAAAGACTATATAGACGGATGAGCTCATTGTTGATATTGCTCCCCAATCTGCACACACAGCTTGTTATTATCTCCATACTAACTAAAAGCATTGCCAATATACTGGAGCACTCTAAAGCAGCTGCACATTATCTTAAGGACACCACATCCAATCACAAACATGGGCTTTGGAGCAGTGGATCTGTGTTTTCTGGAAAGATGGAACATCACTGAACACTTTTAGGTTTATCTGGAGTGGCATTTGTGATCCAGGACTAATCCAGATAAATCTGCACAAGTGTTCAACAGCCAGTGTAAAGCTGTCCTGGAAGAGTAGAGCTATTAGGGAAAAAAAATTCAGGAAATGCTGGATGAGCAGGCATTTACAACCTTTCATGCAGCGAGCTCCATAATTATTGGCACCTATGGTAAGGTTCGGCAAAAAAGGGTTCTGAAAAATGTCTTTGTGGTTAATGAACTCAGTCTCACACTAAAATGTGCAAAGTGACCATTTCTGTCATATGTGAACACACAACAGCACACATTGTGAACAGCACAAAATTCTTCTCTGTATTTAACCCATTCACCAAGTGAAGCAGCGGGCAGCCAGGAACACAGCGCCCGGGGAGCAGTGTGTGGGGACGGTATCTTACTCAAGCATTCCTCAGAAGTGCCACTAGCAGTCCTGGGTTTCACACTGAAACTATGAGGGAAATCTAACCTTCAACTAAAGTATATATATTCTAACAAAGCAAAAGACATAATCAAAGGCACACCTTGGCAGCCTATAAGCAACCCTGCATTAGCTACTTCATGGTACTTCCCTTTGCCAGCATAACAGTAACGCATTTTCTTCTCTAATGCTTGGTGAGATTAAAGAATACAAACCAAGATGTCTGATAACATTCCTTAATACACTCTCTCTCCAGATAGCCCAGTTCCCGGGCGGTCTTTTTTAGACTTTACTCTTCAGCTCACTCCACATGTTTTCAATTAAGTTTAGTTACGGGACTGGAATAGCCATGTTCGAAGCTGGATACCGTGGTTACTGAATCATTTTGTGCTTTGGATCATTGACCTAATGAAAGATCCAACCAATTCTTGAGTTTTAGCAGTGGCAAATATAGTAAATACAGTAAAATCTCCTGGTACTTCATGCCAGCCCTTGATGGCATCCCAATGAGGTTCACAGAACCTTTGCAGGATAAACAGCCCCAGAATAATCCAGATCCTTATAACCAATATTTAACAGTGCTAATTAAATTTTTGCCAAGAACAATGTCTGTTTCTTGCCCATTTCTATCTCATCTGACCATAGAACCTAGTTCTGAACTCCCCTTGCAACTTTCTTGCAGCAATCCTCTGATAAAAGAAATGACTTCTGTCCTTACCATTATAGATCCACTACCATGTAACAGGAGACAGTCATTGTGGTATGAAAGAATTCCTTGCTTTATCCAAATGTAACCATGGCAACATAACCATAAAGTTGTGAAAACCTATTCTTGATGATCTAGGTGAATTTATCTTCATGCAGTGGCGAAGCCAGTGCAACAATGGCCTAGAAAACATCAACAGAAACAACATACTCTCTTTCTGTCTCACGCTTTGCATAAAGAGGTGGCAATGACCAATGGCCTTTTTGTGGCTGTCATAATTACCAAATTGAACATGATTAAATCAATGTATACGTACATTTTCAGTGAATCGATGAAGTGATTATTTTGCAAACTGGAACAATCAAGTGGGAATTAACAAGTCTGATTACCAAGTCTTGCGCAACACCTACTGAGCACTGAGGTACATCATTCTGGATAAAGAGCGTCTGCTATATGCTGCAATTTGTAAATGTTTGAATGCAATGCAATTGGGGTAATTATTGTGTTTTGCTCTTTTCTGATAATTACACATACTATTGGATTTATTATAGACAGTGCTAGAATCATCCCAAGACAGTGCAGGCAAGTCTCAAGGCAAACTGGGCAAACAGCTGGCAGCTTAGCTTCCCAGCATTTCTCAGGTTCAAACTGAACAAAAATCCACACTTCTGTCTACATCTGCACCACTACCACGTAGTTTGGATGCACAGTTTCATGATATTTCATAAAGAGGGTACTGCAACAAACACATTTCAATATCTGAAAAAACTGCTTGAGCTAAAGCTTTTAAATTCAGTGTTCTTAAACCTAAACCTTTGCATTACATTCTCCTGAAGTTCCATTTGGCTTGCTTAAAGAGCTAATCAAAACTCCGCAGCCAGTATATGCCTATGTCATTGAGCAATTTTGGGTCTCATTATAATGGCAAGGGCAACAAGCTACAAGACTTCAAAACGCATTTTATCTTTAAAACCTTACATTATGGTTACAAAATTCAAATGGCCCTCTTTCACCTGCCAAATCATTCAGCCTAGCGTTACTTGGGCAAGTTTGCTCATTCTGCTTGTACCCCACTGCTTATTCTCTGAACTTCAGCGGCGGTCATATTACACACTGCAATGTGAAACGTCTAATAATCCTAGATAGTCCTACTCATGATGTCAGTTGATCCTAGCTATTCAGCTTAACTTGTTCATCTACTGATCCTGGATAGACTGTTAATCTCCTAAATACATACGTTGATCCTGGCTATATGTTGTCCTGGGTAGCCTGTGCTTGTTCACACAGAGGGTACACTATCTTGGAATTTATGTTTATAAGCAAATTATACGAATTTATATTACAGATGCTAACCTTATACTTTCACACACTTTCATATTTTATGCTCTATGTCTTTATAGGTCCAATATTTAGGTGTACTATTACACATTGCAACCCATATATTGTCATGCACAATTTATAAGCTGCCCCAATCATTGGTCAGTGTCTGGGGTTGCTGATTTTTACTCAGATATCAGGAGTGTGCCCCCAAACAGGATTACAGAATGAAGCAAGCTACCTTTATGTTTAACTCTGCCATGTCCACACAGTGAAGATCACACTCACACATGGCAGCTTACTCTACACAGTTGCTTACTTAGCGCTTGCGCAGGTTAATTTGAAGCTTGCTGCTTAGACTTGCCTCTTGTCCAATCAAAGCCCTGGCAGAACTATGGTGTCACTTCTGAAAACCATGTTCAAAGATCACATGGAAGCAGGAAAAACATGTTTGTTAAAAAATATAAGGATCTGAGTAAGCTCCTACAGCCTTCCTTCACGCAGTTCTCTCCCAGAAGTCATGCACTGACTGTACATCAGACAGCATGCATTGCTTTGTGTTTCTTTACAGCTCTCACATATCTAACAGAAGACAAATAATAAGATATCTGTAATGACTTGCTCTGAGGCTGATGATTGAAATGTTTCCTAAGTAATAGCTGAAAAATATTTTTGGGAAATCTCAGTTAGGTGACGTGAGTAATATTCCCAGGAAGGTAAAGAATGATCCCATAGCAACTCTGGAAGAGCATTACAGAAAGTGCACATAATTGGTATACAGTAGACGTTCAGAAGACTATGAAATGGAACTCCGCCAGTCACAAACAATGCCGTTTTTATTTCAAACGGCTTTCAAAAGGTTCTGTCATAATCAACATTAAGGCAAAAATGACACGGGTCAGTTCTGTTTACAAGGGAGTAAAACACCTAGGAGTTTGAATGAATGTTGACTACACTGTACATGGTTCTGCAGTCGAAGAACTATGTTTCTCTCATTTTGCAGGGAAGTTTAAAGAGCTGCTGCATGGAGGCACCCAGAGAATTTGTTGCATTCTGCCAACAGACATTAAAGCACATTTTTATTTAACCTTTCAGTCTGTACTACTAATTTAATTTAATTTTGCTAATTTGCATTTGCTAAAATTCCTTTGCAGAGAACCCTCACACTAACTGGGTCAGAACATCTCCAGACTGGGAGGTCTTGTATGTTTCTGGTATGCAGTGATTAGTATCAATCAAAAGCTGTGAAAGGAGGCGCTACCAATGAACTGTGACAGTCCTCACTGATGCACATGGGGAGCGAAATTAAGCCTGTCTAATCTAGTCCTACAGAAGAGCTATTGAAGCACAAACTGCTGAACTGCTGAGTTAATGCTGGCCATGACAGAAAGATGTCAAGATACATTGCAGACCAGTCATTGCACCCACACACTGCTAAAAGCACCTGCTATGGTCATGTGGATATCAGAACTGTGTCAGTATGCCAGATTACAACCATAGGCCATTCACTACCATAGTCAACACTTTCTTTGAGAATCCTCCCATCAATGTGGCACATACTTTGAGGCCATATGAGTACTTCAAACAATATATACCAGATGACATCTTTGATTTGATGATGCAACACCAACATTTACGTCATGCAAAGTGGCCCACTAGGGTTCAATAACACAGGAGAAATCAGATCTCTTACAGGAGAAATCAGATCTCTTACAGGAGTCTCCACCCAGCTGTGGGAGTGATGAAATTGCCAAGAGTGTCCATGTTCTTGGAAGCAGGAATGGACATTGGCATTTTTAGGGACACCATGACACGTATCAGATTCTTCCAGCTCTGATAACATTTTCATTTGGTCAACAATTTGGAGAAGCCAGCCAAAAACCTTGATTGTAGAGTACGTTCACTCTACAATGCCATTACGTTGACAACGAAGAGGCCACCAGATGCAATAAGGCACACTGTAAAGGAAAAACACATCTTTTGTGACAAATGCAACATTCACCTATGCTTTGTGCCACACTGTAACTGCTTCAAAGCAGCTCACTGGAAATAAATAAATACATCATACGTCTTGCAAAAGTATTCACCCCCCTTGGCATTTTTCATGTTTTGTTGCCTCACAGCCTGGAATTAAAATTGATTGTTTGAGAGTTTGCACCATCTCATATCCAGAACATGCCTACAACTTGGAAGATTTGACTTCATTTCACTAATTATGTGACTTTTGAAGGTAACTGGTTGCACCAGAACTTTACAGGGCTTCATAGCAAAGGGGGTGAATACATATGCACATGCCAATTTTCCTTTTTAAAATGCTTTTTTATATATAGTTTTCTCATTTCACTTCACCAACTTAGAACATTTTGTGCAGATCCATCATGTAAAATAAGATTAAAAAACATTTAATTACAGGTTGGAATGTAACAAAAAAGGTAAAAACCAAGGGGGGTGAGCACTTTTGCAAGGCACTGTAATATAAACAAACTATTCAACATGCACACAGACCTCCACACACACACACACTCACATTCAAACATACCTTCACTTCAGATGTTTACATGCAGACAGACGTGCACACACTGTTAAAATGTTCTGTTCATAAATGACATATTTGTTACATGATTACTATATAAAAATATGGCAACTGATTCTGAAATTTTAATGGTATTTTACATTAATTCGGTCGTGGTGTCCATTGTAATAGACATGAGAAAAACTACATTAAAACAATGGGTTGGCAACAAAAACAAATCATGATTCTATTTCTTTATTGGAGAGCAGTAAATATTAGCTGGGTAAAAAGTTTTTCAGTAAGCAGAAAAAAATCAAGTCTGAGGGGGTTAAGGATCTGCGGCTAATGTCTTGGTGCCAGATAACACAGCACAACCTCAGAAGAGTTGTGGAGCCAACAAGTCAGAGCTGTTTTGAGCATGAGGGGACCTATACAATAGGTTGTGGTTTTAATGTCATGACTGATAGGTATACAAAATATTCAAAAGAGCTAACGTTTTATACCATGTGCCTGTCACGACAAGCCAGAAGATCAAGTCGAACATCGTGTTCATCTGTATTATGTTCTTAGCAATTGCAAGAAACCATGTGATATAGACCTGTCTAAATATGGGCAAACCGGGAAAAGTGGGTCGTATAAGGACAAACTGCAAACACATTCTAGCTGAAGTCCCCCAACTGCAGCTCCTTGCTG
The DNA here is from genome assembly GCA_037974365.1 of Hydrocynus forskahlii. Taxonomy (NCBI): domain Eukaryota; kingdom Metazoa; phylum Chordata; class Actinopteri; order Characiformes; family Alestidae; genus Hydrocynus; species Hydrocynus forskahlii. The sequence continues at coordinate 5,122 of JBBPCX010069720.1, read as the reverse complement.
ACATGGCTCACAGGACGATGCAAGCTACATTAAGCCTTCTGACAATCTTCTTTTTCTTAAATATTCTCACAGGTACAGTTCTAAAGTATTAATGCATCAGTTCTGTTTTTTGAACTCTTAAAACCTGTTACATAGTTTGGAGGCAAATGTTAATTATTTTCTGCTCGGTTTTTCTATGTTTGCAGATAATGTGAGTACTGCCATCTCCATCAGGCCAAAATGTGAGTGTGTCAAAGAGCAACATTCTGTGCCAAGGAAACAGATCACTGACTTTGAAGTAAAAATGCCAGGGGTTCTTTGCAACAAGGTTCGAATCATGTAAGTATGCCCTGATTTTTATAAGATACTAGACAAACTTGCATATTAAAAGATAAAAAGAAACATGTGCATTACATTTAAGTGCTTTTCATAAAGCAGTGTGTAAATCAATTATTTGATTTCACTTCGCCCTCTAAAGTCATTGGCATTCTTGCTACAAATTGATTGAAAAAGCAAATAATTATAATATTATATTAAAAACATAATTAAAAAGTACCTTAATTTGAGAAAAGTTTAATCTGAGGGTAAAGCAATCACTGAAGAATAAAAAAAATCACTAATCACAATTACTGGCTCACCAAACTGGACTAAAGAAATGTAAATGACTCCATGCATATGTAACTCATTTTAAGTTGACAAATTTTTTGTGTTTTTAAGTAGTCATCAATTTCTTGTTTCACTGGGGTACAAAAATGAGGTGGCACAGAGTCAAAATCCATCACCGTGGGAAAGACTCAAAAGCATTCCATTGTAATTACACAAATATGTGTTGACTTGCACAACTGAGGATATACTACAAGAAAAAAAGCTGCTTGATAATAATACAAGAAAAAAGCTGCTTGACTTCAAATGGCCTCTTCCAGATGAACCAGACTGCAAGAGGACGGAAGGCTATTTTGTCAGTAGATACAAAGGAAAAGGTTGGTCAGAAAAGTAAAACAATCCCTGAAGACCACACTCTGAGAACTGGTAGCATCTTGGGGTCCAAACATTGAAAAACACTGAAAAAAACATTGATACAGAGAAAAACACCCAGTACCAAGCATTAAATATGGTGGAGGATCTGTGATGCTGTGGGACTGTTTCTCCTCTAAAGGCCCTGGCAGTATTGTTTGCATTCAAGCCATTATGGATTTCAGGAGGTATCAGGAGATTTTAAATCAAAATCTGGCTGCCATAGCCAATAAGTTAAAACTTGGTTGTGTTTGGATCTTTCAGCAAGATAATGATCCAAAGCACACATCAAAATGGTTTTTGTTTTGAGTTAAGTTCAAGAAGAGAGTGCAGAGAAGAACTCTGCATTAAAGAGAGTCTGCATTGAGGAATGGAATCTTTCTATCTATTTATTTTATTACTGGGCTCATCTGGGATGTATATGTTTTCTTTAATTACCGAGAAAAGATAACATTACAGAAACATTAAGGAGAATTTTTTTACGCCTTTTTTACGCATATGAAGTGTATGTTTGCTTTAGTTTCTGAGAAAAGATAACATTTAAAAAACATTAAGAGGAATTTTTACCAGCCTTTCTCACTCATATTAAATAAGAGTGACAGTGGTTCATTGTGCCTAGTCAACGCACATGTTTTGTCTTTTTGCTTTCTTTGTATTAGGTTCTTCTAACAACATCTTTAACTGGCAGTCAGTCGCATGTCTGCTGAACCATTTTGGAACATATAATCCCTGGTTTTCAAGTGTCCCGTAAACATCAAAATCAAGCTGCAACTTGGAGTTCTATGTTTACTTCTGCTTGAGTTGTTGTAGTTGAGCTTAACTCTGAGATTATCCAAACTCCTTAAAATAGTTTTTCTTTTTTCTGAATGTGAATGCGTTTACTGAGGGCCTGTTGAGACATGAGCAGATAAGGCGCAGATTACACTGACTTTCACTGAATTCAGATTTAATATCATTCTTGCACAACTCCTCCTGAGGCTTTGGAGGAAAATTAACCAGGTACTTGTAGGAATGAGTAAAACAATTCCAAACTTCTCATGGTGCATGTCAATACAGACATACGCCCTCTTCCAGGTAGATTCTTAACATCTCCATCTACTTTAAACTTCAACTGTCAAGCTATTTTCTTGTGGACATTTCAACAACCTCTTGTAGCACATCATCGTTGTATTCTGTTTCACTTCATATTTAAACCCCACAGGAAACAGGAATGTTTGGATGTTCTTAATCACTCATGTGAAGACTGAGGTTGTTTTAATCATAATAAAATTAGATTTTTGCCAACATTTAAAAGATTAAACAGATAGGTAATAAAAAATGTTGAGGAAAACGTAAAAACACAATTGTATTGCAAGTTTTAAATTTATGATATGCTGAATATTGTGATATAATGTATACTGATGAATTTGAATTTGTCAGTTTTGACTAGGGCTTAAATGATAAGCATTTCTGTAAAACTGAAATGCAGTAGGGCTGCACAATGTGGGCAACATATCAGTATTGCAATTTACTGCTACATGTTGCTTCCTTAGATAACATTAAAGGGCCCAAATCATCACTTTTCTGGACTTAAAAAGCTTAAAAATATTGTTTAAAATGGTACAGTTACTCCTCCATCCATACAGTCTACATAGCTACCAAAAAGTCTGTTTTCAAATCTTTGTTTTTGTGATATCACAAAACCAACACATGTAAATATAACTCCTTATTCTGGCTAGAGCAGTTTAGTCCTGCCCATTCATGCACAGATTTGTCAACAAATTTTAAGGTTAATACTGCGATTAGAGGCTCATTTGCATATTGTTGACTTCTGCAATATCATTATAACAGACAGCAATACTGCAGTAATAATTAACAGACAATTTATTATGCAGCCCTAATAAACAGGGACAAAATTATAGACAAATATAGATTTTTTTAAATTTAAAACCACAAGCATATTGTAATGAAAAGACCTCAATATAACTGAATATGAAACATTAAACTTCATTATTGCTACTATTCCTCTGGCCTCATTAGTGTTCTTTTTATGGACTTTTCTTGATTAGGAAAGCAATGAATGTCAGAGTGCTATGTGATGAAACAGGGATAGCTCTATCTAACATTTAATCTAATCCCCAGTGTTCACACTGCAAGGAATTCAGTCTGCCTGGATCCACGTTCCGATCAAGGGAAGAAACTGCTGACATGTTGGCCATCGTAAGTAAACCGCAATAAACCACAATTTAAATGATTAATTCCTTCAAACTGCCTCAAGGTATTTTCGGGGTCTTCCTAGTTCATCACATCAAATCCGCAGGTATGTTGGTGGTCTTGTAGCAGTGCAATACACACTAACAAATAGGATCTTCTTGGTGGTCTCTTGCATTTGATACGTGCTTATGAGGTTAGATGATAAACGGTGCAGCTGAACACCGCCACCCAGGGGTGAAAGACAAGACTGCACACTCACTTTCACTTTCTCATTCAGCATATGTGGAAACCTCGTTAAATTATGATCTAAAGAATGACCCCACAGTAACACTGATTCCATGCAAAATATAAAACATGTACCAATGTGTTTTGTACTTGGAGCAATGGCTACTACATGTGTAATTCTGCACAGCACAAGTACTGCCTGAATTGGATTAAAATGTTCATGTGTTGTGTACTCACAATTGCCTTTAATAGCACACTACTGGTTTAGGTCAGGAATCTGCAAGACAAACACAATATGGCTCAATTAGCTCATCCCTTATTTTTGCTGATTTCTGCAGGGTTACATCCAGCGGAAAAAAGAAGACAGACTGTCTACGGCCTAAACGCAAAAGGAGGGGAAAGCCAAAGCATCAGTAACTGTTAGAAAGACGTGTATATCCTAAAGAAGGAACTTATATCAGTACTAACATCATTAACTGCTTTGCTGAAGCATGTCTGGTATTGCAAAGAAAAGCGTGCATAGGACAAACAGTAACAAAACTGAGTAATGCAGCTTAGACATGAAACCCAATGCTACTACAGGATTATTAGTTACAGTGGTTACATGAAATATGAAAACAACACAATTACAGCACGTAATTACATTATGTAGCAAGTCACAACACAAGACTAAAAACCCTCTCTTCTATAAATGTTTCAGTGTGGCTTGCAGATTTAAAAGAATTTCTATCACTGGTTGATAGTAGAGAGGGTTTTGTAGCCATATATTTCATGTAAAAATGTAAGATTTTATGCACCTTTATTCTTTATGCAATATACACCACTGTTCCTAAAAGAATTGCTGTAGGCTATTTCAGTGACATGCTAAAAGTAGCATTTCTTTAGCTCTCCAGTGTAAATGCCCAGCAGTGAAAATATATTTACTGTTGTCTCCATTAAACATAATTTTAAGAGGCTGAATATGTGGGGTGTTTAAACAGCCTGCTGTTTGTTCAGGAGAGCATGCAGGGCATCGGTGTGACCTTTATAGCTATTGCTGTGTTGGAGTGCAATACATGTTATTTACATGTTTAATACATATGACCAATAGAAATTTTATGTGTGTCACAGAATTATGCAAGTACAGTGAAACTGCTCCACTGAAATTAAATGTAATTGAACAGTCACAACGTAGTAATAACATTGGATCTACATACTTCAGAAAATGGCTAAAAAGATGATAACCTGACAAACATCAGTTAATATCAGTTTCTTTGTTCCTGAGACTGAAACATGCACCAGTTTAGAATCTCCCATGTAATAAGAGTTGGACTGGTCCACTTAAAAGGTACATTGTTATGTTTATATTATAGTAATTGCATTGTATTTTATTATTTTTATATAAATGAGTGAAAAGTAAACAAGCACAAATTAAAGTTATGCATCAATAAATGTTATTAGTCATCCATTTAACAACAATAAATACTATTTTAATCAGTGCAAACTTGTGCAGCAGCCCAAAACACCACAGCACAATCTGATTGCGGCAAACTGGTGTTTCACAGACAACTCTTGAAGACTAGGACGCGAATCCAAGGAAACAACACTGAGTGACTTGTTTCCGACTTGTTTCTGTGCTCCTGTCAGCCTGCAAGCACCATACACGAGCACTAGCACTGTTACAATTCAGCTACTGTTGCTCCTAACTTGATTTAATACTACCCATATAAAT
>JBBPCX010069719.1:0-11146 GCA_037974365.1 Hydrocynus forskahlii | reverse complement strand
TGTAGCGTCCATTTAATTAGGTCCGAAACAGTTATTCTGCTGAGGGTGAGTAAAGTGTGTGTGTGTGTGTGTGTGTGCGTGTGTGTGTGCACGTGTACGTGTACGTGTACGTGTATCTTTGGACTGTGGGAAAAACCCGGAGACCCCGGAGGAAGCCCAAAGCACCATGAGGAGAACACGCAAACTTTGTTTTAATGGTAAATTAACACTACTGCCCAGCAGCGAACAGCTCTACAGCATAATTTTCTTAAGACTTTTGCACAGTACTGTATATCCACACCCACTCTTACACATACACATATCAGTGAAAGCTATGACATAACTCTAATGAACACACATCAAAAACTACATTTGAAGATGTGAATAGAAATTAATTATTGATTCTTCAAGTGATGGTTAGGGCCGAAAAAAATATCTAACAGTGTTTTCCACAAGTAAGTCCTTAATGACTGAAGACTGCTGTCCAGAGCATGTTATTTTCATGCAGAGAATTTTTACTTGACATTGCAAGTGTAAACTGAAATGTAAATAGTAAAGCTATCAACTTAGTATAGGACTTTGGAGCTTTGTAAGAGTTCCTTTAACAGCAACTTGACTGATTTTGCTTTCATTTTGCTTATTTAGCTTGGCTACCCATGAGCTGAGTCTCTCATCACTATGGAAAGTATAATTGACTTGTTTCACCGGGTCCTCCAAAGAACAGAAAAGAGTAAAAGAGTTCACCAAAGTTGAAAATCTCATACACAAACTTTATTCACCCCAGTGAAGTCTGGTGAAGCAATTGCTCTTTCTAACATATTACATTAAAACAAATGTAATTTTTTCTCTAGAAAATTGCCTGCCAAAGGCACTTTAGTTTAATAACCTTTTTTGAAGTGAAAAGGAACGCACAATGTTACAGCTTTCATCTACAATTTTGCATCCAAGTCAATAACCATTGGGAACCTTTATTTTTAAGAGCGTAGTCGTGAATTGCACAGCAATACCAATGATGGCTCACCAATAAAAACCCCACTTAGTCTAGGCTTTAGATAAATCTGGGTGTGGGAAACAGGCCCAAATTGTCTTAGTGTTTCATAAAGACAATAACGAGACCACAAATAGAGAGAGTTGTTCCCTTGGTACCAATTATCCTTCTGCTGAATGTATCTGGTACGGCTTCTGCTCTTATCAGCTCTGGAACAGCTGTCCCCTCATCTTCACCTGAGCTAGCCATAAAACTCCCTCTGGTCTGTTATGCACGTTATGACCTTAGATGACTTATTTATATGCAGCTGTCCCAAAAAGAGTCATAAAAGTGGGTTACACAAATACAGAGAGAGAGAGAGAGAGAGAGAGAGGGAGAGAGAGAGAGAGAGGGGGAGAGAGAGAGAGAGAGAGAGACCCATATGTACTGATCTAATTCACTCTGGTAAACCGGAGTCAAATAAGACATCAGACGTCTAAGTCCAGACAGATGAAGGCATTGCTTCTGATCTATACAGAGACACAGAGCCTCCATTCTCCTTTCCCTTCTTCAGCAGATGCCAGTGAGCATCAGGGAAGCATCTTCTGCCAGCCCACACAGGGCCTCCAGACATCTGCGGCTGGAGAGTCATTTAAAGGATAGAAAATACGTCTCTTTCTCTCTGCTCCTTAGGAGGTGACTTACTGAAGCGGATCATCACCAGGGGGCCTTGCTAAATATTGCACCCTGGTGTCTTTTGCTTTTCTGCTCTGATGCTCTGTAGCATAGTTCATTAGCAATACACTAACTACTTGGTGTTTGAGTGGCGACGGAAACAGGGCTAGCACAATATACCCCACCGTAAAGAAGACTTGAGCTAAGCAGTTTGACCCCCAAAAATCGTATAACAATCTATCTTCTGTTCAGTATAGATTAAAGTATTGGAACATATGAATTGCTAAATGCTCAATTGTAAGTATACATTGAATACTAAACCCTAGCATGTTCTGTGGTGTAATATACAAAATGATCTATTATCAAGGCAACATTAGGAGTAAAGTATTTCATTGCAAAAAACTGTTACATTCCGCAGATCAGGAAATGGATTGCTACTTGACTTAAAATGCCCACATCAGCAGTTAGGACAATCATTAAGAGGTGTCGCGGACCTGTCTAGAAGAGAATGTGTGGCTGTTTTATCAGCAGCTACAGTACAGAGGACTGTCGAAGAGGTAAAAGAACAAAATCTCCACATTCTCAGAAATAGCAGTTTGGTAGCATCTTAGGGTCAGACTGTCTCCAGATCCACCACAAGACATCACCTCCATGCCAACAAATTGCTTGGGTGGTATGCCGGAAATAAGCCTTTTCTATTTGTTCGCAGCACACAAAAGGAGCTTTTAGTTTGTCAGATGCCACAGGTGCTTTAACTGCGACAGGTTGCTGTGGTCAGACCAAACACAAATTAATCTCTGACAAATGCTCAAAGCGGGTTTGGCACAGAAATAACAAGAAGTACAAAGAAAAGTATGTAACATTTTTCTTTGTACTTCTTGTTTCTCTTCTGGAGACTCTTCCGGAGACCCTGGCAGTTTTGATCACATACGTGGCATCATGGATTTCAGGCAGGAACAGGTGAATTTAAATCAAAGTCTGCTTGCTTCTGGCAAGATGCTAAACCATGGCTATGGTTGGATCTTCCAGCAGGATAACATCAATATTTTCATGGAAGCATGAATCAAAATCCACTCAGAAATGTTAAATGGATAAAAAAAGAAAGCTTTTGCCATGACCAGTGGGTTGTCCAGAACTTGTGGGCTGAGCTTAAGAAGAATGTGAAAAAGAGAAGATCCAGAACTATCCTCTGGAGACAGTCTGACAGTCAAAAGGTCAAAAATCTCTTCTATGTTCTCAGGTCCTACAAAACATTACAGAAAATGTAGTCTTGTTCTGTTGGCAAACGGGAGTTCCATAAAATACTTAATGATGGGGCACCAATAATTACTGTGAAACATGAAACCTGAAACATGCCTTAGAGCACCCCTTAATGCACTTGTATACAGCTTATTGATCAGATGATCAATGGCTTAGTATTGATCATTTAAAATTTGTTGTGCCTATGGGAAGAGTGCAGGCGTGAGTCGCCTTTCCAGGGTATATGGGAGATTCTGAGGGAGCATTGTAATGTCAACATACTAGCAGAGGGCCACTAAAGTGTTGGGCCTCGTCCACACGGACGTTTGAATCTTGGATAAATGAACGTGCTCTGAACGCCACAGGCGTTTCTGTAGCGTTTTGTATCTGCGCTTGATTGGCGTTACACTGGCGTTCGTCTGACGCTGTTTACCGCCAGCCTGCAGCCCAATGTGTAGTTTCATGTTTTCATCTGTGGGGGCAGTAATTATTCTCTCCAGATTGTTTACATGTTGGGATTTATAGTTTTATATTTTCCCTCAGAACTTGATTTGTCGTGGTTCCCAGAACAACTGAATCATGGAGACCTGGGTCCTGCATTCAAATCCTGCTGTAGGCAGAAGTTTTTAACCTTCTTTTGGCCATAAAACCAAGGATTGGGTTCCTCTCTCTTTGTGCAAAAGTTTGGGCACATCCCAAGTATTGGGACTCCACCCTTTGTTAAGAAGTGCTGGCTAGACCTTAGCAACCACCTGCACTGCCATAGTAACAACCATAGAAACTATGCAAACACGCCTCACCTTTTCTTGCAGAAATGCAATCTAGTTACAGTTACAGTTATTTTGTGATGAACTGTATTTTGTTTATTATGGTGATGGGCTCATATGAAATTTTCTTCATTTGCTGAGTAAGGACAACATTTAATAAGCATTAAGGGGAAATTTCTTTTTCACTCATATTTAATAAGGTTGCCAATAATTCCAATTGGCACCATGACTCTGCCAGAGAAAGTTTCAGCTTTGCTTGAAACACAGGAGAAGGAGTTTGACACTACGTGGTCTATACGTTCAGATATCTGGAGTGACCCATTTTGCTGATAAGCAAACTGTATATAGACTCTGAATTTGATAAATGTTTAGTTTTCCAACCCCTCTAAAACTTCACATGAGAGGCGGGCAGATGGTCTTTCTGGAAGGAGATGAAATGTCACTGCAGATGTCTTAAACTCACATATATACGCCACCACAGGAGAGCAGGGAAGTCCAACTTATCTTCAAAGATCCTTCACTTCTCCTTTTGACACACCCCTGGAAGTACATCCAGGTTTCCCTGCCTTCCAGCTGTCACATGAATGAATGAATGAAATGAATAAAGTAAAAAGGGATAAAATATAGAGGAAGGTGAGAAAATCATCAGAGGATTCATAGACCGAGCTTTTAAGATGGAGGTTTTAGAAAAATCACCTGAGCAGTGACACCAGGTTCGCATGGCTGGGCTAACAGCACTGTTGTGGAGGGCTGAGTTTTCAATCTCACTAAGTCTGCCCTGAGGCATTTTCTCTGATATTTAGAGCACAATGCTGTATTATAAATACACTGAAAACACTTCAGACCATCCACAGTTGGTGTCTAGTACGTTTCAGTACTAAATTTCATTGATAAGGTGGAGCTTCTCAGCACAAAACCACTGATTACCATAGACATTTTTAATGCATCACAGTGAGTTAAAATAACATGTGCACCCTAAATCTGGGGTGCACAAAAGTAGCTTGGTGGATGATGTCAAGCGCAGTTAGGTAGTTCTCAACTCAAACGCACTCACTAAACCCGCTGTGTTTGAGTAGAGAAATCACCACACAGTGGTAGACACCTTCCCTCCAGAACCACATACTTACACAAACAAATTTTAGCCCATATTTAATTTCTAATATATTCAGAACACAACAAACCATCTCATTCGACCAAACATTTATGTACAACTACATGTGTGTGTTATTTTATGGCTGTCTGTTCATTTATTTATCTAATGACTGAGAATGCCAAAAATCAGACATGCCAAGAGGTAAAAATATAAATGTCAAGTACGAAATTTGTAGAACAAATAAGATGTTTCTGTACACCCTTGAATGGCTTGTACTGGAAATGTGCTCAAGTAAAATGTTAATGTGCATCACTATAATCAAGGGAGAGTAAAAATGTTTTGTTTTAACCTTGCTGACAAACAAACATTATGATTGTGCCACTATTATTCTCCATAAACATTATCATTAACCATTGTCAGCTTTCTGTTCTCAGAGCAAGCTGTAGGTGGACACGAACATAGACAGGTGTTTAAGAGCATGGCGATACTTGTCTGTGAAATAAGCCTTTTATCTAATATGGATTATCTGGTCAGCAGAAGCCAGCATCTTTAAGTAGTCCAGGTTGATGCTATAAACTACATTCAGCTCAGTAGGTCAGGAAAGCTGAGGTCTGACGGATACATCCAGCAATGACAAGTAATATAGAGTTAATCCTACACTACAAAATTACCACTTATAGTCTTCCAAGCATATTTAGAACAGCAAGCGGACTTGGGAGACAAAGACACAGCAAGTAAGATTTTCTCAGTGTGAATATCAGTAGTTTAGCGCTAAGCGAAAAGCTTTTAATTGCACCTTGTGTTTTTCCTGGTTAAAGTATTCAGGCAAAAAATTTTCTTTCTGTTTTTGACTTTCAGAAACAGTCAGATCTTTTGCACAAGGGCATCGGGCAACTTGTTTATTAGATTATTAGTTTGAGTAGGAATCCAGGAGAGCTTAATTAGCATCAGTCTCTTTGGGTGGGGCAGGTTGGTCCTCACCCTCCTTCACCACAAGTGTCTGTTAGTACACATAAAAGAACTGACAGTTAAAAAAAAAGCATGCTGAACTGTCTAATTGCATTAGCAGCACTTAAGCAGCAAAAATCCAGTGACTGGACTCACGAGTAGCACTGTGTGATAGAAGGAGACCTGGCCATCCGGTGCAGATGAGAACTGTGTGAAAAAAACCTACAGAACTGTTGGAGAATTGGCAAGGTACTTCTAACAAGAGTTTCTGAACAGAATTTAAGGAGAAAGTAAGGACTAGGTTTTAAATACTTTGTTTTGTATTCCAGATGTAAGATGTTAAGAAAAAGAAAAAGGCCTCAAACATAGTATTTATTTTAAGCATCCTGAAACATAAAACATATATTGTCCAACTATTTCCATATATTTCTGTAAGATCTCAACCAAGATCCAGACTCTCTAACTCCAACCAGGCAACCCACTCTAGACAACCACTCCAGATTTTCAGAAAGTCCCCTCATCAAGATTCTCTCACTCCCAGTATATATAAACCATGGTTTCGTGTGTACCCTTGCAAAGTTTTGTTTTGGCTAGCAGATCAAGCCTCTATTTTCTTACTGAACCTTGCCCTGTGTTTCTTTACTCTCTCTGAACCCTGCCTGTGTACTCATGACGATTCGTACACATTCTTTTGGTCAATAAACAAATCAGCTTGGAGACCTGCATTGGTTTCGTACATTACAGTTTCACCCAGATCACTGTTTCCATAACAACAACAGACTGTCCTTATAATTCTGAAGTTCTAGGAAAAACTTCTTATTGATATATTCACACGACGTGGAACCTTACAAACAGTGGCTCTTCTGTGGCATCCTTTTTGGGTTACACACCTTTATGTTAGATGTCAAGTCCATTAAGATGTTATAAATGATGTCAGCATCGGTCAAGCAGCTAGGTGAAAAGCAACCATTTCTACTTCAGGGCTGATAACAAAAGAGATTTCATTGAGCTATGCAAAATAAACAGTTAAATACTCCAGATTGTGCCAAATGCAAACTATTGCATGATGCCACACTTATTTGGACAAAACAGAGCTGGAAATTTAACCTATGTTTGGCCACATGTTCTTATCAGCACTGAACCTCAAGTTGCCTAGGAAGAAGAGTTGTTGAACACCATTGATGTCAATGTGAAGATATCATCTCTTAGATTCAGGAAAGAAGTGTGTGTTGGAAGGGATTCAATCATGTGGCTACACATCAATATATGGCGCCCACACAGGTCAGTTGGCAGTAGCAGCTGCCTAATTTCGGCTTCTTTTGCTAACTTTCCTGTGACTAAAGCCGGTCTCATCAACATACTCAAATGTTCCTGGAATCGATTTCAAGCTCCATTAGCTTTTGAAAAAGAAAAAGACAGAAGTAAGCAGGTGAGTGGTCGCCTGCCCTGGTCGTGAAGAGCTACCTTCCTGCAAAGTCTAGGTCCAACCACAATGTGCTCAAACTAATGAACTTCTTCAGAAGTTCTTGATTGGCTGGATCAAAAGGATTAAGGTTAGCTAGGAAGAGCCGGGGGAGAAGCACGTTCCACGCAGTTTGGAGCTGGAACTAAAATCTGCAGGAAAGTAGAGCAGGGTTGATGACCTATTCTGAGGTAAGGCAGAGAGAACGACACTAGTAATGTTAGCAATATGCCACAAAGCTTTAAGAAAAAATGGCTTTCACTCAACTTACTTTCACTGATGTTTTAGGTTCTGTCCATCAGGCAAATCTGTACCATGTGGGTCTGGTATCCCTTCAGCAATACATCTGTAACAATGGAGACATCACAAACCTTTTCATTTACAACATTCACTAAATTGTTTGACTGTGTCTCATTCTTTAGTGTCTAGACATTAAACTGTTCATCTGCATATAATTGGCTTCCTTTTCCAAACTCAGATGTTTTTTTTTGTTGGATATTTGAACTATGGTGAAACTTGAAACATGAATAGGACTAGATGAGAGTTATACATAAGTTATTAATGTAGTGTTTTTTCTTTCAACTGCTCCAAAGGTCTAAAGTGAAAGTGAGAGTAATAGAAAGCCAGTGTAGCAGAGATTATGGTATTATGATATAAGAGTTAAAATGATAAGCATGAGTAGCAATGGAGTTCATATGTGTCTATAGGTATTGTAGAATTTCTTACATATAGTAACAGACTGTTAAAAGTTCTTGGCGTGTACTCTGCTCTCTCTTGGTCAAACACAATACTGGTGAAAAAGAACTCTTTTTGTTATCTTAAAAAAAAAATTATTTGTAAGACACAAATGGTCCAAAAAGTCCAGTTTCACTATGTGAAGTGTTTCTTCAGACTGTCAAACAGTGGTAGTATTTGAATCACCCTTCTGCTTCTTCTACCCCAAAACTGGACTGTCAGAAATGTTCAAAAACACTTCCAAAAAGTCCCAAGAGGCCTAAAAGCCTCTGCACTGCTTTCAAAAGAAAAAAGCCAGCCAGTACCTCTCTGCTGGAGAGACAGAAAGGAAAAGTCTCTCAAAATACTATAAATACTCATTTCAGTGAGAAAATGTCACTACAGTTGACACATTTAACTTGCATAATATTGACATTTTATGATAACATGCAAATTATATTGTGAATGGTAAATATTTCACTCACTTTAATTTAATTGCAAATCTTGCTCAGTGGATCACCTCAAATGCAAAAAGCAATGAATGCCATATATGTGACAGCCTTGTTCTATTTTCAAATACCTTCATTGCACAGAATTGATAAATCTGTCCAAAAGTTGGAAGACGCTTACTCATCCAACGTTCCTTTTGGAATCAGGGGTATATTTTAAGGAGTTTGTCCCTTCAGCATGTGGGTCTGATATCCCTTCAGTCTGTGACAAAAGAGATATCTCAAACCTTTTCATTTACAAAATCCACCTGCAGTAACAGACTGTACTCTTCTGGGATGGCTACCCTGAAATATGGAACATTTCTGTGAGGATTTGATTACAGCCACAATAGCTTTTGTGAGGTCAGGTACTGATGTTGAATGATTAGCTCTGGATCACAAACACCATTCCAACTCATCCCAAAGGTCTTAAGTGGTGACCATAGACTCATATGTGGCTTTCAACTTTTCCATGCTACTGGTGAATGAGATTGATGTAATCATGGAAACCTCTTTCAAAAAAATTATCCAAGGCTAAGGAGCAAAGAAATATTTGGCTTTACTATGAATCTGTAAGATTAATGGAAAACTATTTTCTTAAGGTTTTGACAATGTCTCATCTGAAACTTGTCCAAATTACTACATTTCTCACTGGTGAAAAGAGACAGCATCTAACCAGTTTGGCATGTCCACACTGGCTTTCATTTCAAGAATAGAATTGGTTTAAAAACTGTTTATTTTGAAGGCATTTCCTGATCTGGCTAAACAGATGTACTGACACCTTATTATTTCCCGCGCCTGGATGGATCAAAAAAAGAAAGAACTACAAAAGAATTAATAGGGAATTCATTGTTCATTGAATGACTTGTGAGGCTAAGAGTGATAAGTGACTTTATGCTGAATGAGGAGTGGTTACAAAAAGAAAAAACACCCTCTCCCCCTCTTGTTTTCTGCTGGCTCACAAATGCCGAGCTATGCGAATTGTCAGGTAAAAACTCACCTAGATGGAAATGAAATGATATAAGATGTGCGCCAGTGGAAACTGTTGTTCCTGCTGAGGACTGGAGATACTCAAACCACTACTCAAACAGCTACCGACTAACTGTGTCTACTCTATAATGTGATAAATCTGTTCGCAAAGGCGCTTTGTTATTATCAGTCTCTTATTTTCCCTTACTTACCACGTGAAATATCACTACTCATGTCAATATTACTTATGTTTCACTGATCTCTATTATGTTAAATAACGTACTCCTAAACACCATTTGTGTTACTTGTAAATAACTTTGCAGTAAGTCATTTGTCCATTTCTGTATTTCTGCAGTTTGTACACGACTTTTATTTTAGACTTTTTATTTTGTAATGTTCTTGTCCCTGTGTGTCTGTGCAGTCGTAATATAAGCAATTTCCTCTGGGATCAATAAAGTTTTCTGATCCTGATTCTGATCTCTGGTGTCAACCAGAGGAGGATGTTTTCTCCTTTTGAGTTTTAGTTCCTTCTGAGGTTTCTCCCTCCAGCTTTTGGGAATTGTTCCTCACTTCTGTTGCCTTTAGCTCACTAGGGGCTTGGACCTGGATTCTGTAAACCTGCTTTGTGACAGCATTTGTAAACGGTGCAATAACCAGATGCTGCTTTGTTGTTCAATTTCTTTTTGTGTTTAAATCATTGCCACTATCTTCAATATCATATTATTATGTGCAATAGTCTTACCATGTGAAATGTTACTACTTATGTCATTATTACTGATATACCACTGATCTCTATTACAGCAAAAACAGACTTCTAACCACTATTTGTTTCACTAGTTATTCCCTCAACAGTAAGGTCCTTATCTTTGGTATTTATACCACAGCATTTGTGTATATAGCAAAATAATCTCATATTCAGTCTTTTATGCAGATCTATTAAGATTTTATATTTTATATTGTCTTTGTGTCTCAGAGGGAATTTTACTACATTATAGGAGAGTCATTCTGTAGGTGACTGAGGTGTGTAAATCTCCACAAGTGCAGCATTGTAGGTCTAAACACTCTAATTGCATTTCTAAACGGAGACAGATTTGAGTATAGGTACGTAGAAAATGTAATTAGCCTGCATTTCAGGCTGCAGTGCAATCACAAAATGTGGCAAATGACTAATGCCTTAAATGGGGAAACCTCAAACGTGTAACAAAGTGAAATGATGTGGTGTTATCTGAAGTAGGAACAATAGTTATTGTTTCTGGTTGTGAAATTGCAGCAGCGCACCTGACAGCCCCGATAAAACTAAAGAGCACATTTGAATTAGGGTGCGTGAGGACTTTTACGGTCCAGCGAAAGTAAATGGAACTGCCCTTCCACAGCCTACCTTTGACAGGAGGTATGGTTCTCTAATGAACAAATAGCTCGGTTAAAAGTATAATTATTCACCCTTTTGGCTGTGTGATGGACATGCGCACGCGCACACACACACACACACACACTCTCTCTCTCTCTCTCACAAACACAGTGCGCCAGAGACTAGGAGTAATTCAGAAGAGCTGTTAGCGGTGCATTGCTCTACTGGTGCTAAAATGTGCAGCCGAGGATTTTAAAGGTGCCTCCCAGACATGGAATACAGCTTTATCTCTTAGAGACGTGTTTGCTTGGATCATTCAGTGATCAAAGGCATCGTGATGCAAATTGGAGGTAAAGTGCATTACATATTCCCTCTGTTCACTAAAAGATGTACTTCTGTCCATAACCCCCCAAACCCCTAACACACACACACACACACACACACAGACACACAAGGACATGTCGTCTGACACTGAAATGACAAACACCACCATGTTA
>JBBPCX010069718.1:0-34897 GCA_037974365.1 Hydrocynus forskahlii | reverse complement strand
ACTTAAATGTTCTGATTTCTTTGTATGAATTCAATATTTGGCTTGATGGCTACATCTGGTGGAAATTTTGTCAATAGTCCCCTTACTGATAAAAATGCTGATGTGTCAAATACTTATTTTCCCCGCTGTATGTCACAAGCCAATGTTTCGTTGGGGCATGAAACAGGAATATCTGATGGCTTTAGACCATATTTCTCTTTCACGTGAAAAACCCTGGGACAAGGTTTGAAGATGGTGAGATGATCTTGTTCTAAAGCATTGGTAAAAAAAGTTTACACTTTGTGCTTTATGGACGTTCCCTAAAACGCACATTTCCTACCACTACCCAACCTAAATTGAGTAGTTGAGCATAGGGGGAATCTGGAGGTCCATTAATACAGTTAAGGACTTTATGGAGCCTGAGTCACGGCCAAGTAAAAGCATAATAGGGGCGCTATCTAACTCTGGAATGAGATGCGCTACCTGTTTCAGGTGAGGATGAACAGAGGCAGCACCAGGTGTAGGAATTTCTTCTCTATTTTCTGGTATCTCATTACACTCCAGTAATCTTGGTAAACACTGAACAGTTCTACCATCCAGTGACTCTATGCAGAAGCCGGAGGCAGTTCTGCCCTCGTTTTCGGTTGCACCCGAGCAGATCCTTAGGGAGTATGTAGCAGCAGGGCCTTGGATGTTGAAAACATCAAAGAATTCCGAGTGAGCGAGAGACCTATTACTTTGCTCATCTAAGATAACATATGTTATGACTTTCTCTCGATTTCCTGTGGGATAGACTTTGGCTAAAAGAATCTTTGAGCATGACCTGTTCATAAGGTCCCCTCCCCAGATTTGCGTGCAGTGACTGGTAACATCTGAGATTTGTGCGATGTTTGACTCCCCACCTTGCTCTGACAGGCGGTTCGGTATGTTGACCCACGGTGCTGGCCCAGGATGAAGAGCAGAGGGGTGCTGGTCACTGCCACATTCAGCGCATTTCACAATGCAATTACAGTCTCTAGCTGTATGGGATGTCGAGCTACAACACCAATGTCATTTTCTTTAAGAAAGTTCATCCGTCTTTTTATTGGTTTCATATGAAATGCTCTGCATTTACAGAGTGTGGCCTTTTGTAGATAGGGCAATTCTGAACAAGCTCTGCTGCTTTCTTTGTGTTTTTGCTCGGGTCCAAGGATGTAGCTGCAGATACTTCCGTTTTGTGCACAAAAACTCCTTTGGATCCAATGTGTTTTGGTGCAAGCCTTTCTGCTTTACTAGAGTCTGTTTGACCTGTGAACATGAAACTGGGGTCATTTCTAATTTGTGCCTGCTGTTGAATGAACGCAACGAAAACAGAAAAAGAAGGGAATGCAACTTGATACTCAAACTTACCATAGGACAGCCATTTATCCTGTAGGGCATATGGAAGCTTCTGGACAATAGGGTTGATTCCTCTGGCCGTGTCAAGATAGGCCAAGCCCTCTGATGTAGCAGCAACTAGCTCAGCCAGTAAATCACTCAGGTCCCTGAGTTGAGAGTAATCTCTGCTACCAATTTTAGGAAAGTCATCCGGTCTTTCAAACAAAGCTTTCCTCGATAGCCTCAGATGAACCATAACATTCCTCTAATCTGTCCCATATCATTTTCAGCCCCCTTGCTGGTTGGTTCATATGAATGACTCTAAAGCCCTTAGCATGATCAGCTGACCTCTTACCCAGCCACTTGACGTGAAGATCCATTTCTTCAGTGTGTGTTAACCCTAAGTCACTCACTGCACTTCGGAAAGAAAATTTCCAGGCTGGTAGTGACAAGCTTGCGTTGTGCCATAAATCTTACAAAGTCTGACATTAGAGTCAGTGGCACCTGAAGGCTGTAAAACATTCTTGAGGCATAATGCTAGTGTTACTAGGATGAGAGTAATGTTGTGGATGGCTTTGAGGAGAGGACGGCCTCTGTCTGTCATAACGGTCCCTGACAGTTGTGCTGTGAGGAGTCTGACTAGGAGTGGGCTGAGTGTCACATACAGACTGGAGCATAGATAATTGTGTGTGACTGCCTTGCCTTGTCATGAAATGATGGATCCTCTCTTTGAGCTAAACTCCTTTCCTCCATTAGTCTAGCTTGCTGCGCCACATAATCTTGAGTGCGCAGAGAAGCATCATCCGTTGTTGGTAGTAGCTGATGAACATAGCCGCATTTATCACTGTTAGTAGCGACTGCTGCTTCCAAAACTTCGGCTTTTGCTTCAGCCGCAGCGATTTCCTTTTGGATGGCTAGCCTTTTCATTGAAGCCTCAAGTTCAGCTTGTTCCTTTTGTATTTTGGCCTCTTTCTCCTCATACTTTAAGCATGCTTTAGCTGCTTCAGCTTCTGCCCTAGCTGCTACCACAGTGGCAGTGAGGGATGACAAGCTAACTCGTGTTGAGGAGCGTGATGTCAGACACAAGACCTTGTTTTCAAACTTGAATTTTCCTGCATTTGTGTCTTCACTGTACTGTCTTCTCTCATAACTGGACAAGAGTTAACAGCAAATGTCAACTTTACACTAGGACACTGAAGACATCATTGTTCACAGGTTTAATAATGTTTGAAGATGTGAAACTACAAATAAACACAAGCATCAAATTACTGTAATGCAAAATGAAGCAGTACATATAATGTAAATTGCTCAACTAAACATGTAGCAGTGCGTTCAAGCATAGAAGAAAAAACATGACTTTCATACATGCTACTCGATTAGCTTAATGTGCCATCTAATGAAAAAAACACAAATAACTTAGTATAACTGAAGGCAAACATGAATTAAAGATTACACACAGACAATTCCACAAAACTGCAAAATTTAAGGCTGATGTTGACCGATTGTGATCTCCTTTAGCATGGGCTTCCTTTCAGCATACAAGTTCTGCTTGCTCTACATGACAAACCCTTCTGGTTTTTGGAACAAAATGAAACTTAACATCCACCACATGGTGGAGTCAAGTACTTGTAACTGTACAACTAGGTAAAACTTGAGTTTTTCCCCCCAGACTGTTGTATTAATTAGAATATTCTTTTGTTAACTAAATATTTCTTTTAGAAGTCAGATTTTTGTGCAAGTTCAGTTTTTGTTTTACCCCTGTGCAAGTGTGGTGGCCTAGGGTGTCAAGACCCCAACCATCGTTACAGATTTTTGTTTTGAGTTTTTATGGTCAACTTCAAGTTTAATTTACACCCTTTAGGATCTCTGGATACAAAGGCAAATGGATGACCACAGACACAAAAATACCTTTGATACAGATTTATTTCTGTCACCACGGCAGTTGTACATGCAGTATGTACTAGGCCCACTAGGCCCACTAGGCCCACTAGGCCCACTAGGCTAACCCCCCCCCCCTCCCCTCCCCTCCCCGGTTCACCCATGAGATTCACCCACTCTACTTCGCAAGGTACAGCGCAGCAAAGCAACAAAAAGTGTAACACGCCTGATACCCACACACACACCACACACTAGGAAAAAGGGTACTAAGGAGGGTAGATAGGGGCACACCACACACACATACCACCCCAAACAAAGAAGAAAAAAGTAAATTAAACTCGGTGTCTGGGCCGCCACGCTCCAACGCAACCCGACCTCAAAGGCTAACACACACCCAGCCAGCCGAAGTCACTTCCCTTTTCGGTGGGTTGAGAGCGCAGGGAAGTCTGAACCTTGGTTCCTCTCTGCTGGCGTTCCGATCCTCTCTCTGCCAGTCCGCTGGTCTCCACGCCACTCGCGTCCTCCAACCCCTACACTCAGCCAAACAGGACGGGCGACAACAAAGAGCTAGCAGCTATTGCTAGCCGCTCCCACTACTGCTGGCCTGGTAAGGTAGCACCCCAGACTCAGGGGCGAGCGCTCACCCCGCTCCAAAGGGATCCTCTCTACCTTCTGTCCAAACCCCTCACACAGCTCGTGCCCAGTACTTTAGTCCGTGGGAGTGAAGAGCCGGTGTGGTTTCTTCCCCGAGCAAGCGCGCTGTCCCACAGCAACCACATGCTTTTTAAAGGCCCCAAGTCCCGCCCTTCCAGCTCATCACCCCAGAGCTGGCCAACCGATCGTTCCACGGCGGGTCACGTGGCCACTGAAGCTGTCCGGGGCACTGCCTGCACTAAAATAACTAAAAGGAAAGGAAGAAAAAGAAAAGAAAAAGAAACACACAACAAAATCCCCGCACCCCCACAGACACACATACATCACATACAGCACAGACGCATTCCTAGTCGTGCTGGGACACGACGTGTGTGCGTGCGTGAGTGTGTGTGTGTGTATATGTGCATATGTGTGTGTGTGTGTGTGTGTGTGTGTGTATGTGTGTGTATATGTTCATATGTGTGTGTGGGGGGTGTGTGTGTGTGTGTGTGTGTGAGGGATATTGTTCTTAATGGTGAATTTTCTTCAGTGTCTGCCTTTGATGGGAGAATGAAAGCATTTCAACTCTTACAGCTCTCAAATGGCAGAACTTATAACTAACTGTGTGTGTGTGTGTGTGTGTGTGTGTGTGTGTGTGTGATACAGGTCTCCTATGTGAAGGCTATAGATATCTGGATGGCCGTGTGTCTGCTGTTCGTGTTCTCTGCTCTGCTGGAATATGCGGCCGTGAACTTCGTCTCCAGGCAACACAAGGAGCTGCTGAGGTTCCGCCGGCGGAGGAAGAAGCCCGGGAAGGTAGGCCAGCGCCGCAGGAGGGCGAGTCAGGCTGAGCCGAGAGATAAAGGTCTAGGAGACAATGTGGTCATCTGCTGAGAAATGCACCCAGAACATGTGTAAAATATACAATGTGTCCAAAAGTATGTGGACACCTGCTCATCTTTTCTTTCCTGTGAAATCAAGGCCTTTAAATGCGAGGTGGGGCCTTGTGGTGGGGTTCAGTAGGCTGTCCTCTCTCTCCGCTCCCATGTTATGTTGGAACATTCTCGTGAGGATTTGATTGCATCCAGCAGATATAAGTGCACTAGTCTTCTTTACACTGTTCCACAGGCCGAATGAACCAGAGCAGAAGGGGGAGAGCCTTCTAGAACAGTGTGAATGAGACCAAATGTTCTCGAGAAGATCTAATAGGAAAGAACATTAGATCTAGATCAGCGTGAGTTGGAGAAAACACTCTAGAACAATGCAAATGAGAGAGAACATTCTAGAAATTGTGATTAAGATATAACAATATAGAACGACGTGAATGAAAGTGAACATTCTAGAACAGGAAAATAACATTCTAGAATAGCAGATAGTGTCATAGGACAGTGTGAATGGGAGAGAACATTCTAGATTGGTGCAAACTAGGCTGAACATTACCAAGAAGTCTTAATGGGAAAGAACGTTCTAGAGCAGCGCAGATAATCTAGAACTTAGTTTGGTTAATCAGAAAGTTATCCCATTCCAGTCAACAACCAGCATCTTTCTACTGTTTAGGACTGATATAGTTCCTAATATCTGTTAGAAGGGGATCAAATACAGATTTCAATTTGAAAAACCTTTTTTATTTGTATCTTTTTGGACCCTCTACTTTGCCCCCCTGAAGACAAAGTATTTAGGTAGACACACACACACACACACACAGACACACACTCACAGGGGGGTACAGCCCACCAGGGTTTGGGTTTGTTGGTGTTTGCTAAGGAGCATTCAGCATGTCTTAAATGATTATTGGGATACTTTTTAAAGTCCATAGACTGGTAAAGCAGAAAAAGGACCAGAATAAAGGCTGTAAGGTCACCTGTTCAGTTCTCAGCAGTCACTCCATCTCGCCCTGAGTAGAGAGCCATCACACACACATACACAAACAAAAACTCTGCAAATAGATGGTCGAGCCTAAACGAAGGCGTCCGCCTTGCCGAGGGCAGCACTGAGCACCGCGCTGCTCAAAATTGGACTTGACAGAGACTGAAACAGATTAGTGGAGCTGATTGGGAGATTAATGGAGTTTCTTCGCCTTTTGGACTCGGCCAGAATGGAGTCGGAGAGCTCCCATAACAACAGTCTGATTGACTGGACCTCGTGTTTTCAGGACGCTGCTGCTGTGCAGATGACTCACTGTCTGAGTTTGTTTCATCCAAACACCATCGCTTCGCTAATTCTGAACGAAAGCTAATGTGCGGAAGATTGCGTAATATAAATTAGATTATGCTAAGTCCCTCTGGGCCGCGGTTCATTGTTGTTAACTTTATTCTTTCAGTGCAGGAGGTCCAACTAATTCTACAAGACTCTGTCAGATTAGATCCCGAAAATTACTTGTAGCTCCACCTGGCTGGTGGACAGCTAGAGGCTGCAGTCTAATCTGACTTAGCCATCCTTCATTAGTAGTCAGTTTCTGATCACAGAGCTGCTATTGGCTGTACAGGAGACTCTCAGCTACTCTTCCAAAAAAACTACCTTTATTGACTCTTAACTGTACCAGCTCTGTTAGCCATAGATGGCCAATCTGTCATTAGGTTAGTACACAAAGGCCTTCTCTTGTTGGTTATTCCCGTAGAGACTATTTTTCTCTTTTTCTCTCTGGGTCGACCTGAGGACAATGGGGTTTCTTCCTCCAGCGTTAGGGAGTTTTTCCTCACCTCTGTCACCTTTGGCTCACAGGGGGCTCGGACCTGGACTCTGTAAAGCTGCTTTGTGACAACTTTGGTTGTAAAAAGTACTATATCAATAAAATTGAATTGAAATTGAATTGAATATTTTTATGTTGACCACCCTCTCTGCGCGTCAGTGACACCAATGTAATAACACCAACAACACCACAATGCATGAAGAACCAAATGCATTGTTAAATTATATCTGGTCCACAGTGGGCCTGTGGCCAGAAACTGACCAGTGAAAAATGGGATGGAGGTTAATGGACAAAATGTGCATGATAGCATCAGCTATAGATATAGTGGACTTATAAGATCTTCCCTTACAAAGTAATCAGTTAGTTGAAGTAAGTGAGTGTTTCTAATAAAGTGGCCAGTGAGTGGATGCACAGAGTAGGTGTTTGTAATAAACTGGCCAGCAAGCAGAAGTACAACATAGATGTTTCTAATAAAGTGTCCAGTGAGTGGAAATACAAGGTGGGTGTTTCTAATAAACTGGCCAGTGAGTGAAAGTAGGTGTGTGTTTCTAATAAAGTGGCCAGTGAGTAGAAGTACAAGATAAGGGTTTCTAATAAAGTGGCCATTGTATGGAAACACAATGTAGGTGTTTCCAATCAAGAGGCCAGCTGGCAAAAGTAGTTAGGGGCAAAAGGAGTTAGTGGATAGTGAGTAAAGGCAGAAGGTTGGTGTTTCTAATAAAGTGGACGGTGAGTAGAAATAGAAAGTATGGGTTTCAAATAAAGTGTCCAGTGAATGGATGCTCAGTATAAGTGTTTCTAAAAAAGTGGGCAGTGAGTAGAAAGACAAGGTGGTTGTTTCTAATAAAGTGGCCAGTGCATGGAAGAAGGTTTGTAATGAACCTCTAGCTTAATAAGTAACACCAAAACGAACTGCTTTACTCACTCTAATCAGCCCTTTTAAAAATGTGATCCTTTTGTGATCTGGCACAATACTACCACCTAGGGGTAGTGAGCTGTAAAGACACGGTAATGGCATGTGAGAGGGATGAGGCTATGTGATTGGACATGTTTATTTCAAAGCTAAAGCTTTCCATAGGGCATAAAGGTCGACCCTCCCACGCACACACTCAGGCTGTTCGCACTGCCTTGTGCCCTCTTGCATCAGTGTTGCATGCCTGGCTTTGTGTTACACTGCTGAGATGAAATAATATTGACTTCATGACATGAGGCTGAACCCGGGGAACAGTTTGACTGTGTTCACCAAGAGAGCACAGTCTTTGAGATCAGAGAGTGTTTGCATGCTCCAGGGTTTCTGGGGTCCCGTGCAGAATCACTGCAAAAAAAAAAAAAAAAAAAAAAAACAAAGAAAAAAGAGAATATTTACCCACATCAAGTCCTGTCCCATATTTCCAGCTCATGCAACACACTGTTATTGGATTTTCATGCTTTAGACTCATTTGCTTCATGAAAAATCCATTTATTATTTCAATCCTCCGGGGCATGCTCCTGATAAACCACCCTGCATGCGGAAAAACCATCTTATTTGTCTGCTGTTTGCTGCTTTAGTTCTGTTTTGTTTTTCTTCTCTCCATTCCTGCATGCTCGAAAAGGTGCTTGAGCGCACGTTTGAGGAGGAACTCTCTGAATCGTTGAAAAATCTTGAAGACTTGTGGAGTTCCGAGCCCATACACGGATCCATGGGCCACATCTCCGATACCAACGACAGGGTAAACGCCCACCTGTGCTGTGACACCTGCCCTGACCTGACCCCACCCGTGAGCCTCTCACAGTGGCAGTTCCTCCCACCACTCACCTGTCACTCACCTGCTTCCAGGCAGAGCTCCCCTGGGGATGAAGGGTCAAGCCCCACTCTTTTCAAAATCGCCTCTCCTTCTTTCCCAGGGTGGAGAATTGTGTAGGAATGTTGGGGACATGTCTCTTCCAATAACCAGTGTCTACTCAGTTGTCCCTGGTGATGATTTTAAACCAAAAGAAACCAAATATCATTGCTGTATTTAGAACACAAACGGATAACAGGTTCTCTACAGTTGAGTCCCGCCTTCCTAACCCAGCATCACTATGAGATTTTCTTTGCTGCTTCTTGCTAACATGTGATTGGCTGAAGCTCCAGTTGGCTTTAAGAACCTCAAAGCTCCGTGCAGGAGTTATATGGATGTAGAGGAGAAAGAGGGTGCGTTTATACGAACAATTCTGTGCTCGAACATACGGAACACATCGTGTTTGGTGTTGATTCAGTAAGATTCTTGTATTACACGGTGAACCACTACTCCAAAAGTACTGTGATACCCCGTGCTTGTATTTATGATTTGAATATAGTGAACAGTACAGTATTTGTAAACTTGGATAGAAGTACAAATTTCTAGATCGCTGGTTTGAAAAGGTAACAGTATCTGCCTCAAAATATGTAGTTCGAGGTTCCAGTTAGGTGGATATTAAAATAAAGAATTTCTTGTGTTCTGTGATTACGTTTCTTCATTGCTGGTTATGTGGATGACAGTAGCAGCATGTAGGTGCACTATGCACTATATGCACTATGCACATGTACTCTAATGAAAGATTAAGAATGTTAGCATTTACACCAAGCCTGGAGTAAAGTTACCACTTTTGTGTTCCTATAAATGTCAAAATCAAACCTACGCCCTCGCTTCTTTCAGTTGCACAACCAAGCCCAGCTGCCAGAATATAATACTAGGAGTTGACTGATAGTCCATTTGAAGTAGAACAACAAAACGGGAAAATCTCTTCTAAAAGTCTGTGGGTTTTTGTGTTTCATTTAAATCTCAAAATTAACAACAAATGTTTGGAAGACATTACAAAAGTCATGAGAAGTGAAACAATTAGAAGAAGAGATAAGAGTTGACACGGTTTAAATCTAAGCAAATTTGCGTCATAGACAATGTTAAAGCCCTTGTACAAAAAGGTCAGTTCATTTTCTAAAGAACAGTTATTTTTCCCTTCCGTCAGAGCACGTGTTCAAATGAAATTCAGGTGGATCTTCTCCGCTGATCCACACTAACATGTTAAATCATGTCACAGCAAAAAGATCGAGAACCCTTCAAACATGGGGGAAATTCATGTTAAAGCTTCAGAAAGCCTTTTTCCCTCAAAATGTTCTGAAAACATAATTTATGTTTTAAATTAGAAAATAATGAAAAGCAGAAACATTTCCATCGGTGTTGTCAGATGTTTGGATCTCACTGCAGGTGACAAAATTATCAGCCAAAACTGGGCCCACCAGATGTGACATGTTTTCGGTTCATGTCATGATATTCGATTGGCTGCTCACAATTTGGAAAACCATCCGACCAGCTTGGCTGTTGCTATTCCAACCACACAGACATCAGGGAGGGACTGCAGGTCCGAAAAATTCAAACAGATGGAAACTCTTGCTTTTTTTATGTGAGAGGTTTTCATTGTATTACTCTCTTTTGACAATCTATCAGTTTACTGTCTTTCTTCTGTACCTGTAACAATGCAGTCACTTATTTTTGGGTTCTGATTGCATATTGCTGAGACATACATTTTAGGGATCAATAGTATTCCTATGTACTCCCATAGGAGGGGTCAATAGTATTTGCATATATTTCCATATATGTTCCCACAGGAGACATCAACTGTATTCCCATATACAGTATTCCCATATACAGTATTCCCATAGGAGGGATCAACAGGGATCAATAGTATTCCCATGTTGTCCTATAGGAGGATATAAATGAAATTTAAACACTCATATTCATTTGTATGTGCATCATATTACAATATGTTCAGGGGCCAATTAAATCTCTTATATTATCCAGAACTTTTGATTTCAACATCACAGTTGTATACATTCATGTTGTATACATCTTGTGCTGTAGTGAAACTTTCATATCCACTACTGAACCTGAATGATTGTTCTTCATGGTGTAACTGCCCTCTTAACTGCTGCATGTGTTGAACGAGGCCCAATGAACAATAAGGGATAAACTGTGGTCACATTTAAGATGTGTTTCATTTCTTTTCCTATCAGGACCAAAAGTCCAAAAGTTCTTCGAATTATTCTTATTGTTTTCTTATTCAGTAAAGCCTATTTGCTACATGTGTGTTGATAAGATTGTATTTAAATGGGCGGGAGGGTCTCTCTTTCTTCCCCTGCCAGCAAATGCAACTTATTGCTAATAGTTTGTTATGGAAAAAGTGAGCTTATGTGTTTGCCTGTGTTTCGATGTTTTCACTTTTATGTTCTGCCCAAATCATTTCCATACACAAGTGTTTTTCGTCCCCTGACCCACCCCCTCCACCCCCCAACCCCCACCAAACATCACTTTAACTGTATCTCTTTGTTTCTGCTTTGGCAAAAAGGACCCCTTCCCGTAAGATGAATTGCTTTTGACGGTTTTCCAGTTGGTAGAGCTTTAGCGATTTTTTCCCCCTTCCTCTGGTGGAGTTTTGACATTCTGTGAAAGAAGAGGCTGCATAAAGAGCTGGCAGCGGAAAGTGCAGTAAGAGCAGGCGTTCAGGGGGCATTTTGAGAGCCAGGCAATCTTAGGTCAGGTCAGAAGTCCCGAAAAGGCATGAAGGAAACATGAAGAATGTTTTCGAACCAGAAGACTTCACAGTGAGGGGACTAACGTGTTGTGACAGCGTGTTTTCAGAAAGGGTCATACGTTCTTACTGTACCACTTTGCTATAAGGCCTGAACTGACATTTTCAGTGCTCTGCTGTTGAACAATTACAGGCATGTGAGTTCTTTAATGCTAGCAATGGCTGATAATAGCAGCCATGGTTATTCTTTATAGTTTAGTTGACCATAAGTACCAATGAACTAATGAACTTTAGGTAAAGACTCTGTGTTTACCATTTAGAAGAGAAAAAAACCTAAATACTGCATTTTAACCTTTAGCACAAATGTAGTCAATTTGCCAAGGCATGTTCGGTGTTAGAAGTCTGGTTTCTTGACATTATATGACATAATTTTATCATATTTTAACCTGCAGATTTGGGTAAATTATGACGATTTGCTTAAAAATTATACTGCCAGCCTCTTTAAACCCTGAAATCTGTCTGTACTGTCCATTTTTACAGAAAACTGTTTATCAAAGTGTCGAAAACACAAAAGTGTCAAAAACACAAAAGTAAGTTTGAGAACAACTCAGCAACATATAAGCTTGCAGTTAGCACCGTGCTAATTGTTTGGTATGAACATGGTACTGGGATGACAGAAAAGTATATTTTGGCTGAAAAACATTTTTCCACTGACCATAGTTGTGGTCAGTTAGCACTGGAGCTACAATGCTACTGCAGCTAATTCAAAACTTTTTCCTAAATCTTCTCTTGAACTGCTCCCAACTGCATCCACCTCTGCATTGTACAGACTTGTGGCTGTAGTATGACGCAGTGTGACTTACTGTGAGCTATAAAGTAAACACTACAGCAAAAGTCTAGAGCCACCCCTCATTTCTTCATATTTTGCCTCCAAAGAGCCAGGCTTTTTTGTATTTTAATGTAATCTCAAGGAACAGTTCTCCAGGCTTCCTGAAGGACTTTCAAAGACTCAGATTTCCAGTCCATTCCCTGAAACTTACTCGTTTCAGAGGAGTGTTTTTGTTTTTCAAGACACACAGTCATCTATGTATGAATCATTCAAGCAGAACTAAGACCATCTAACTGAAGTCCTGAACCAGTGAAGAAACAGGTGCATTTGATTCCAGATGATCAGGCGGTGATCAGGACACTTGTGGTGCTGAATGCTGAGTAGTTGGAAAATGTTTGTCACAGTAAACATTTGTTCCCATTACTTTCATTTAATCTATTAATATATTTCATCTATAAGACACTTTGATAGGCATATATATATATATTGCACCAACAAGGTATTTCAAAGCAAAATATAAAGAAATTAGGGCATACAGGGACATGAATACCACAGTGTGGGGTCATAAATGATCTTGTTTCTTGAGTAACTATTAATCTTAACATTTTAAGTGAATGCATGTATTGGATACAATATGTTCAGTGTATTTATGGCATAATGTATTTCTGCAGAAAGTTTTATTTGACTTTTATTTGACTATTATTTAATTTTATATTCATATTGTTCTTGTCCTTGTGTCTCTGTGTGACTGCGCAGTCATAACAGGGCTCAGTCGTAGCAGTTTTCTCCAGAATTATTAAAGTCCTCTGATTCTGACTCTGATTCTAAGACCAAAACAGTCAGATTTACTCTAAGTGTGAAATTCATCTTTCTGTGAGAGTGTGGACATTCTGTAAGCATCTCTCTGTGTTTCTAGGAGGAGGACGTGAGGGAGAGCCGTCTGAGCTTCACAGCCAATGCTGGCAAGGATGGGGCCGTGGCCAAGGCTTCCAATAACGCAGCCGGTACGCCCCAGGGACCGCCGCCTGCCAACACACCGCTGGCCGGCAAGAGTCCAGAAGAAATGAGGAAAATCTTCATTGACCGTGCCAAGAAGATTGACACCGTATCGCGGGCTGGTTTCCCCCTGGCCTTCTTGTTCTTCAACATCTTCTACTGGGTCCTGTACAAGATCCTACGGCATGAGGATTTCCACAAGTCGTAGAGGCCCAGCTTAGATGGATCCTAAAGGACGGCTACACTGCTGTATATGTCCAAAAATGTATGTATGGTCTCCAAAAGTGTCCAGAAGTCCCCTCTGTTTAGTGGATTCATCTACCTTAAGGCACACACTTATTGCTGACACAAGTGATTAAATGTGCACCTGCAACTTTGTAACCTCCATTGAAAGGCATTGGAAGTGGAATATTTTAAAGCTATGAGGGAATGCTCTTCAGAATGATCTGAAGATGCCTAAGGTCACAGTTTGCAAGGCCAAACTTCAGCTTGTAAAGCATGTAAATCCCCACCATCAGACACCTTTGAAATGAGTTGGAATAATGGAGCTCCTTTGAACACCATTGGGTTTAGTTGGTGTACTGGAGGTCCATTGAACTCCATTGGGCTTAATTTGATTGCTAGAGCTCCACTAAACACCACTGGGATGAGTTGAAGTGACGGAGCTCAGTTGAACACCATTGGGATGAGTTGGAGCAATGGAGGTCCATTGATATCACTGGGATGAGTCTGAGTAATGGAGCTCCACTGAACACCACTGGGTTGAGTTGGAGTGAGGAAGTTCCATTGAACACCACTGGGTTGAGTTGGAGTGAGGAAGTTCCATTGAACACCACTGAGATGAGTTGGGGTGCTTTTATGACCTTGTGGTGGGGATCAAATCCCAGAAAAAATTCTGACTACCTAGTGGAAAGCCTTCCCAGAAGTGAAGAGGCTGCAAAGGGGGCTCAAATGTCCTATTAAAATCTTTATTTTGGACGAGCAGGTGCCTGGAACTTTGAGTAGCTTTGCTAAGACACCACACACACTATGCAACTGAGAGGCATCCACAAAGCCTCTGAGCTAACACACAACAACACACACACACAAGTGCACACAAACGTGGATCTATCTCAACAAGTAATGGTCAGCACCTCACCATCCCCCTGGAGCTCCTTCAGCCCCTCACTGAGACAGACGTGGGTCGTTCACCCCCTGTTTCTGTCTCCTGTCTACTAAAGCTTTTACTGCCAACATTGAGTGTATTTGCTTTAATATTTGCACTGTTATACACACCCATTGTAGGACCACATAGAATATCTGGGATAAAAGAAGTACATGCAGATGTTGCTTCTTGTGTTCGAACAGCAGTCGTGTTTTAATTTTATACTTCAGAGACCAGCATTCTGACAGTGTTAAAAGAAAGTTCTACCAGTGTTGTCTCCCACAGTTTTATGTCCTGTTGGTACAGCAGCAAAACACAGGTGGCGATGTATTTGCACAATGGCATTTACCAGCAACTAAGGTTAAAAGCAATTAAAGAAAAAAAAACACAAGCTTAACACAAGCTTAAACACAAATGAGCTCTCCATAAAACTGTTTCATGAGAATTATTTTAGTGAAGGTAGCAGTTCGGTAGACAATTTGAATGCATAGACAGTTCTTTGCCTGGTTTTGGTAGTTCTTCTCTATGATGGAAAACATGTTGTAAACGATAAAGAATGTAAAGAAATGTATCATTAAAAATTGGTTCAGTGTAGTAAAAAACAGCTATTGTTACAGGTCAAGGCACCTTTATTTGGTACTATGTGGAACCATTTAAAAAAATGAAACACAGACCAGACAATGTGAATGAAGGTGTGTAGATGTATGATGGTGTGTGTGAAGGTGTGTAGATTTATGATGGTGTGTGTGAAGGTGTGTAGATTTATGATGGTGTGTGTGAAGGTGTGTAGATGTATGATGGTGTGTGTGAAGGTGTGTATGATGGTGTGTGTGAAGGTGTGTAGATTTATGATGGTGTGTATGAACAAGTGTAGATGTATGATGGTGTGTGAGAAGGTGTGTGTGAAGGTGTGACTGGTGTTCCTTCGTTTCTTCTCCATGCTGTTTGTATTTTGTTGATAATTTCATGCTGCATTTTGATTGGTTGGTCAGTAATCGTAGCAACACTCACACTGTGAGATGGTCGTTCTAAATTTCTGACATTGTCTTTTGGTCGCTGTGATGACGGCCTTCTTTGAACCTCTCTCACAGAACGACATAGGACCACCGTTTAGGAGCCATGACCACAAAAATCAACACAATTGTGTAAACTGGACATAATCTAGAAGACTTCTTTTGGTGTAGGGGTATTTAAAGAACCATGTACATTGTTTCCATTGTAAAGATGAACCATTTAGTGATGCACAGAACGGTTTATGCGTTAAAACAGTTTAGATGTTCATAGTTCCATTTAGAGACATTTAAGTTCAAAGCTGATTGGTGTGGAGCTGCATGTTGTCACTTTCAGAAGGTTGACATGGTAGAAGTACCTTAGAGAGAGAGCATTAATAGAACTGCCATTGAACTATGTAGTGTCTTCCCAAGAGAGTCCAAAGTGAACAAAGTTCTCTGCAGCTTTCGTGAACGGTCAATCATTTTTAAACGAAAAAATGCCCTCTCTTTCACAGCATGGATAAAATATTTCAGCAATACTGTCAACATTTTCCAACTACATTTATAGATCTTTTGTTGATTGTGATGTCAGTGAGTGCTTTACTCAGCCAGTGAGCTGATCAGCTCTTTAACCAATCAGGGCCCAGTATTCTACTGCCCCAAACCTGTTTTCTGTAGAAAAATGGAAAGACACCAGTAAAGTTCCATTGTTTTTTATAATGTCCGGCTTGCTAAAAAGAAATTCACAAATGTTTAGAAATATGATACATTTTAAACTTTTAGCTGATGAGGTGAATTCAGGCCCGTTTGAACAAAAATGAAGTGTCCAGGCTCCAGTGAAACACAAAAAAAACCCTGAATTTACACAACTTTCTACTTATCCCAGTTGTAGTCAATCAGCATATTTGGAGTCTACAGTTTTACTTTGTTTAGTTTAACCCTTAGACCTGAATCTGATTTCAGTAAATATAAAACAGTCTAGAACCAGTGTTTGTTGTCCTATACACTTGCTGTTTGCTGCTCTTTCTTTTAGCGCACCATCACTCGCCCACTCTCTGGGCCACCTTACCACCCCGCCCACCCCCGACCCCCTCAGTTTACTTAGATCTAAAACTAAATTTGGGCAGTTTTGTTCTTTATGGGCATTTGCGTATGACACCAAACTGGGAGAACTTCCATATAAGGTGGTGTTTTACTGTATGATGACAATTTACCACTTGTTTGTCCCATAGAAGAGATCTGTTCGATAAATACATCCTTGAAAGTTCTCTCAACCTGCTTATGCCACATCCAGCTCGACATTAAGGTGGCACAGACATTAGCATGTGGCTTTGACACCGTATGAAATATTAGCTGAATCTGGGGTGAGCGATAAATTGTGTACATTTGAACCGCTAGCTTGAGCATTAGGGCCAGATGGCTTACGCTGACCCATCCGCGCTTTGTCCACAAACACATACTATCATAAACTGGCAAAAATCTCTTTCAGCTTGATGAGAAACCTGCATAACATCAACTTTAGCTAACCCGCCTAGAACACTCTTCTGCACTGGAAACCGAATGTAGCAACTCTAAACCAGCACTGTAGCCGTCAAACTTTAATATTTGTACACAAACCAGACACTACAGCGTCTCATTAGTTTGAACTGTAAAAGTTGTCCAACAGTTTCAGCAGAATAACAGTTTCTATTAAAGAAAGGTTTTGTGTGGAGGTCTAATAAGTGAGGTATACAAAACATACGGGGGCGAAGTCCATTACGAACAGTCTCATGTGGTGAAATTTGGAAAAAGTGAAGGTGATCCGTTCTTTCAGTCTCAGACCAACCTCCAGACCAGCAGAACAGCAACTGTTTACACTGAACATCTGCTAAATCCAAAAGTAAAACCCATAACCACCTATTATATCCACAGCCTTACACTACCTGTGGATCCTCCTTGTCTTGCAGCTTTACAGTAATATTCCTGTAATCTTGGGATATTGACCTGCCCTCAAGACCACTTCAGGAATGCTTTTAAGAAAAGTATTACTGTTCGATGAACCACTGCCAGTTGCTGAAAACCCACTCAGTCTGTGTGCCTGGCAGTGAAAACCGCCTCAATGCTTGGCTTATGTTCCAAAATAATGAAGAGAATGGCATAAACCAGCATGCAAGAAAAAATGTGTTATTTTAGAGAGAATCGAATATCTGTATAGTTTTTGTTAATTATACAGTCGTGCACAAAACTTTGACACCCCCTGGTCCGAGGACATTAATGACTATCTAAGTGTAAATAATTGTAATAAACATCCTCTACAGAGACACGTGTACATGCCAAATTTAACTTATCAGAGGGGCCACAATGTACATTAAATGTGGCTGCTAAGAAAGCTATGGCACTGTTTCTATTTAATGTGTTATTTCTTTTCAAGGTTTAACTCAGCAAATAAATAGAACGCAGAACATTTAATAATAGTTTGTGGAGGATGTGAATGTCTATCAAAACATGTCATTTGACCGGGGGTGTTCAAACTTTTGCACAATGTCCTGTTTCCAATGGAGCCCCTTAAAAGCCTTATGTAAACAGAACTTGTTTGAGATAAAGAAATGAACATCTTGGCAAGCCGGGGTTCTTAGAGAGAAATATCTCCCAGAGGTTACAGTGTGTGTAAGTGTGTTTTTAATGGAAAATATCTGCAGGTGTGTTGGAAATAGAAAGTGTGGATTTGTGCCGAGATGCTCTCTGTTTGAAGGGAAAGAGCGATTTATAATAAATGCACTGCTGATGTCGAGTAGCCAACAACAGTGTTGAATCTAAATATGTACAGTGTGTGTTTTTTGCAAGGTTAAAGGGACATTCTGGTCTAAAATTATGACTGAATATGTTGTCAGTCGTGCTTTGCAGTAGCACTGCATCCCTCAGGCCCATCAGAGATACATTTTTTTGTCTTTTTCTGTTTTTTTGTCCACCAGTGCTCTTCCACAAAACCCATGCATTATGCAACCACATCAGATAACCAGGGGGAAGCAGCCCTTCCTCTTGTATCCACCCCACAGCATTTCCTGTAGTTACTAAAACATCCTTTTACCTTCAAGATACATCATCTGAGGGGAGTTCTACAAGGCTTTAAACTGAAAATCTCAGTCTAGAGAAAGACTGCGACACCACACACTCATATGGGAGGAAAGAAACAGGAATGAAGTTAAATAATAGACACTTTATGAAACTCTGGGATTCTAATTCAACTTGATATGAATAAAATTATTTATTTTCATCAAGTTGCAGTTTTGTAATTAAGCTTCATTCAAATACAGCATAATTATTATGATTATTATTATTATTGTTGTTGTTGTTATTAGTGTTATTATCAATAATAATAATCATAATCATAATAATGATGGTGATGATAATAATAATAATGATTTTGTAGGAATCATACCATTCAGTCATTTGTCTTTACTTTTGTATTATACTAGAATATATAGAAAATGAAAATATCCAATGAAAATAGGCATATTCACAACAGATGCAGTTATTTATTTATTTATTTATTTATTTATTTATTCATTTATCCGGAATGTCCCTTTAAATGTTGAAAACCAGGGTGTGAAATATGGAGGTTTCAGGGGGGCCCTTGACGGAAGCCTTAACAGTAAAATTGAGGGGGTCTCTGGATATGACATAGAATGGTCGAACTAAGTGTTTGCTTAGAGAGACTCATAAATTTGTTTCGTCAAACATACCACCCCAAAATTTGAAACTATTTCCAATGAACGAGGTGGGGTGGAAAGAGCAGCCCTTCCAAAACATGCATGCTGGTCAGTTTAGGGAGTAAAACAAAATGTGGAAAAAAAAAAACGAAAAAAAAACAGGATTTGTCACCCTTTTTTAATAAAAGTATAGGATATCTGTGTTCTTGACCCTTGTTAAGTATCATAGATGGCTTTGTGCTTTAATGATGAAGACACTGTCTTTATTTTACACTTTGTTCTGATAATCTGTGCCATCATACAGCGTCCACTTTCACATTCCTTACAGCGGAAACTGTGATAGACTTGAATACCACATCACACTAGTAGTGAACAACACATACTTCCACACTGCAAGTGATATGAGACGTTTATGTACATTTATATTGCCAATATATTTAATAATTTATTTTGTACAAACTCGTATGAAATGTCATGCATGTCCTAGGCTCAGTGTTGACGTGTTTCTTTTCAGTTGTGAATCAGACCTGTCAGTCAAAGTGTTTTGTGAGGGAAAGGAAGGCACGTTATCTCATATGTACATACTGTGTGTAAATACTTTTCATATGTCTAATAAAGTTCCTGGGAAAAACAAATGGTAATAAATGAAATGTTTATGAATGAAGGCTGTCTTTGTGTATTTTCTCTGGGAGTGTATGTATGTATATACTGTATATATACAGTAAACCCCCGCAAATTCACGGAAACGGCAGATATCCTAAGCATTTTGTTTTTTGCTTTATCGGGGCAACATATACATTTTCATGCTAAATTATTAAGAAAAATATAATGTACTTATTTTCTATATAAAATCTAACTGTATAAATGTTTTGGTACTATCGAGAGAACACAAAGAAGGCATTTCTTGGGATGGTGAAATACCCCTGTACTCTGAGGCAGGAGGTTTGAAAGTAGCCAATCCTGGAGCGTTATTCATTTCTCCTTGCTGCTGATTGGCTGCTGGCAGCTGCAGTCCAGAATTAGAACAGTTTCCCGTGTGGATCTTGAGTGTTTTGCTGAGTGTCCTCGTGTTTTTCGTTTGGCTCTTCTTAAAGCCCTTTATTTTTCTTATTGTAAATTAAAACAATGTATTACTATATTTACCTGCTTACACCAAAGAAAACGACAGTGCACACCAAAGAAAACGCGCTTGCATGAAGTACAGTACAGTATAAATAGGACTAACATCTGTATTTTACATTCAGGCACTGTGCAAGACAGCAGTTCGGTGTAAACTTTTTTAGTTTAAAATTAAATTAAAGTGTTTTTTTATCATATTTGATTGCATATTTAGGGTTTACACAATACAACTAGTTTACTGCACATACAACTAGTATATTACAATCATTCAGAACCAGAATCAGGATCATGGGTTCCAACAAAAGAGCTGCTGTAGAACAAATTGCTGAAAATGTTCATGCTGCTCTGATAGAAAGGGGTCGGAACACACAGTGCAGCCCAGTTTGCTGCTTTTGAGACTGTGTAGTTGCAGACCGATCAGAGCACCCATGCTGACCCTTATCCATCACTGAAAGCCCTTACAACGAGCACATGAACAAGACTAAATCTGGACTATAGAGCAGTGGAAGAAGGTGGCTTGGTCTGATGAATCACATGTTCAGGAACAATTTGAGAAACATGATAAAGAGGTGTTGATTCAAATTCCCCAGACCTTAGTCTGATCGAGCTTCTGTGGGATGTACTTCACAAACTTGTCTGATCCATGGAGGTACTACCTTGCAACTTACAAGACTTGAAGGATCTGCTGCTGGTGCAGAACCACTGCACACAGAAGTCCAGTGGAGTCCAGACCTCGATGTTTTGGCAACACAAAAAGGACCTACACGGTACTGGACATTATTGGTGTACATAGCCTCAAGTTTTCCTGTGTAGTTTATAAAATGTTACATTGTGGTTCCCTATACCTAGAATTTGGGTTCTCCAACGTCTAGTTTTGGTGTTTGTTCTCCCCTTTTCTGAACAAAAACTTTGAACCCTCACTCTGTTGAAAATTACTTCTTTGCCTCATTCATAGCACATGTGCGTAACATCTGCTGCTGAAGAACATGTCCTGCAGTCAAGAAAGGCACAGTTAATGGATCAGGGATTCCTGGTACCCTGCACACTAATGAGACTGGTTTTCAGAACATGTCTGTAATGTTGTGCTGCATGTCATTTGGCAGCTCTGATGCTCAAGTGTATGTTTCTCGTTTATTTCTATTGAATGCACTCCATCAATAAAAGATACCCTTTGGCAGGGCATATTTGACATGGAAATTATAGGTCTATATGCAGGACAGAGGTGGTGCTTATGAAGGGTGGACTTGTGCAACTACGTAGTGGTGAAAAAAGTTCAATCATTTCTTAAGGACAATAACAACTAATGAAAAGAATGAATTACTGTAACAGCACAGAACACACATAAAGCAATCAGTGCTTTAAGACAAAAAACAACCTAATGAGTTCGACACATGGTTTGTAGGCTCATTGCTCCTCACTGTCTGTTCTGAGACCATAGAGACTCTAGAGATGACCTCGCTAAATAAGGATACAGCTCGTTTGGGGCAGAGGTCCACACCAACTGCTGAAAAACCATAGCTCTCTGAATTAGGGAATGCTTCTCTTGTACAAAAGATCTGACCCTTCTTTGAGTAATTATGATGGACCCCACGATGGAATTTAATCTGTAATGCACCTTCTAAGCTGGTGTCCACTGCTAACCAACATCTCTTCTGAAGTCCACCAAGGTCTCTCTGTACCTTCTTCATAACATCAGGAGAACTGGTCCATTCCTAACTACAGACAAAACACAAGTACTTGTCCAGGCACCTGTCATCTCCAGACTGTAACTCACTCCTAGCTTTTCCTGATTCTGATTCCTCTGAAGATCTTTGCAGATGATCCAGAATGTAGCAACAAGTCTTCAATAAAGCAAATATCTCACAAACCATTCCACTACTGGGATAGCTGGTGGCCTAGGGAGTTGCCCCTG
The DNA here is from genome assembly GCA_037974365.1 of Hydrocynus forskahlii. Lineage (NCBI taxonomy): Eukaryota > Metazoa > Chordata > Actinopteri > Characiformes > Alestidae > Hydrocynus > Hydrocynus forskahlii. Next base: position 13,154 of record JBBPCX010069718.1, on the reverse strand, counting down.
TAATCAGAAGCTCATGGGTTTGATTCCCAGGGCCACCAGCAGCACCACTGAGGTTCCCTGGACCTAGGTACTGTCCCCACACACTGCGCCCCGGGTGCTGCATCGCTGGCCTCTCACTGCTGGCAGATGAATGGTTACATGGGTTTAAATTTCACTGTGTGGTTTATTCACACGTGACAAAAGGTCACTTTACACTTACTGTGAAACCTTCACTGGCTTCCTGTGGTTCTCCATTTGATTTAAAACTCAGATAAAAAAAATGGTCCAGCTTTACCTTATCAGCACAGCCTGACTCCACCCACCTCTTCTTCAAAAGGTTCTAGATCCGCATCGAGACTTTTCTCGTGGAATTAACCTCCTCTGATCGTCAGAACTGCAGAGACCCTCACTGCCTTCAAACAGGGACTGAAGACCCTCCACTTCAGGGAGCACTGAGGAGAACATCCACATGGTCATGGCATTAACTTAAACCTCATATGAAGCTCACAACTAACTTGTGTGTGATCTGAGAGGGTCCTGGTGAAGAACAAACTCCATCTCTGGTAGAATTTCAGCCTACTAGCAGCCCTTAATTTAAAGTTTAGATTTACTGTTCTTGAGGACTAGAGAGCACTCATGAACGTCACTCGAGATTGTCTGCCTAATGCTGTAAATATATATGTAGTTACCAGACACCTTCTTTAGGCCTTCTTCAAACGCTTAGAAGACCCCCTGGGTGCTTCTGTGTACACAGTATAAGTGTCAGAGGGGTGATGCACTTCGCATCACTGGGATCTTCAGTATCTTTAGTAAGGAAACATAATTGCATTATATTGTGGTGCAGCTGGCACCCTCTTGACTCCCAGCTTATAACTGTATTTTTTTATTTTGAAAAAAAAAAGGTTTTGAACAGGGCTTTAAGGACAGTGTTGTATATTTGAGGGTACATTTGCATTATTTGTATCCTGATTAAAAAAAAAAGTTTGTACAGTCCTTTATTTAAGACAAAATGCTGGACAGATTAAAGGATGTACTATTGTACACGTATCTACCAGTTCTACACAAGATGTCCTGGTGTGCCAATTAGACATTAGTCATGGACGAATATGCAAATACAGACAACTGGAAAAACAAGCGTGAAATATGTACAAATACCCAAATCCTGAGTAACTGTAAATGTTTTTCCTCCTCTTTCTTTTTGCTTTTCTTTTCTATTCTTTCACTTTTTTCTCCTCTGTTCTCTTCTCTTGCTCTATTTATTTTTCTCTTTTCTATTATTATTTATTATATTATCTTCTTATCTGTTCTTTTCTTATCTTTCTTTGCTTTTCAGTTCTATTCTTAGATTTTCCTTTCTAAGATGAAGGAATCTGTAACAGTGCAGGTCTGACTCCTATGAACTGGCTGTGTTGTGATGCAGAGTCAAACTCTGGACTGTCCTTTAACTTTAAATGCATCCGTTAACTGTTTCAGCAATTAATAGCTGATTAAATGTCTAACACTTGTCTGGTGATTAGTATAATTATAATTATATTAAGTGGCTTTTTGTAGATTAGCAGTGATGAAGAAACAATCTGGCTAATAAAATAAATGTTGAACATGCTGTAAATGTATTTGTTAGTAAAGAATGTTGAGTGTATTTTTAGTCAATATGAAGTGAGTAACATGCAAATGTGGCAAATCTCAGTGCGTTTGGTATCAGAGTGTGTTTTGATTGCTGTTCAGCTCTGGGAGGAGGGAGCTCCCCTGCTACGCCCCCCTCCCTCCTCCTCCTCCTCCTCCTCCTCGTGCTCTACATAAACTCCGGCGCCGCGCGCTCCTGGACACCAGCATGGCTCTGCGGGGCAAAGTGGCGCTGGTGACCGGGGGCGCGCAGGGGATCGGCCGCGCGGTCGCGGTTCTCCTGCTGGAGAACCAAGCCAAGGTGATCCGATAGCTAGAACTCGCTCTATTCTTTGATCTGGATCTATTTCCATTTTAACTCTAAATGATCTTCCTTTGGTTTTGCTCGGTAAAAGGGCTCGAGGAGGCGCCTCATACGCGTGATTTCCTCACGTGCTCTCTCTCCGTTTTGTGATCCAGGTCGCGCTCGTGGACCTGAACGAGTCCGTGGGGGAGGAGTGCAAGAAAGCTCTGGATGAAGACCACGGTGAGGGGAACTGTATCTTCATCCAGTGTGACGTGACGGACGGAGGGCGCCTGCAAGGTGAACACACGCACGTGCATGAAGGTGTTGGTGTGGGATCTCGGGGGGCTTAGAAATGGGGGGCATCAGATCTAAACTGTGCATTATGTTTACATGTTCTAGAGCGTCTCAAGTTTCTTCTTCTTCTTCTTCTGTTTCTTGTTCCTCTTCTTGTTCTTGTTGTTGTTGTTGTTCTTCTTCTTCTATCTTCTTCTTCTCACCTGTTATGTTTACAGGTTCAGTAGTGTCCCAAGTTTCTTTCTCTTCTTCTTCTTCTTCTTCTTCTTCTTCTTCCTCTTCTCCTGGTCGCCTGCAGCAATCTTCTCTGCTTCTCCAGCTCTGTTCACAACATGTCTCATCCTCTCTGCTCTGGCACGGCCTGACATTCTTCTTATTATTTCGTTAAGCCTTTGAGTGTCCCGCAACAAGGTATGATTGTTCAGAACTCATATAAACTTCCAGAGAGCCCCGGGGGCGCGGGCCTTGGAATGCTCCTCGGACGTCCCGAGTCTTTGTGCTTTCCAGGGGCCCGAGCGCACCCTCAGTTCTGTGGATTTGTCTCTTTTCGTCTAGTCCGTTGTGCTTTTTGTCCTTGCAGACAGGCTTGTCTGTCTGCCTGTCTGTCCGTCTGTCCTCGGCCTGGTGAAGCTCCTGCAACCCTACCAAACTTGTTCCTGCAGTGCATTAAGGTTAAGGACGGCTATTCATTGAGCGCATGTCTGAGGAATGCTGCAGCTGCTATCCCAGCTCTGGCTCCAGTCCTGCTCCCTCTGCTGAAAAGTTGTCAGGGCAGCCTCAAAGGGCCAGGTCTTTAAAACCTGTTCTGATGCCTGTTTTTTCACTTTTTCTGTGAATTTCAGAAGCCTTCCAAAGCACAGTGGAGCGGTTCGGAAGGCTGGACATCGTCATCAACAACGCTGGAATCAACAACGAGAAAAACTGGGAGAAAACCATAGAAGTCAACCTGGTAACTACAAGCACACTTCATGTTATGACTGTTGGCTTGTGCTGATTGCGTTTGTCCGGATCCTCTGTTTACACAGCGTAGCCCGGATTGGATTACACCCCAACGCTCCAGGGCACAAAAGACGCGTTTCAGATCATACACAGATATTGCAGTGAGCCTCCTCAGGGGTGGGCGATATTACAAAAAATACAATATCAAGAGACATTTTTACCATTTCTGCTAAGTTGGAACCAAGGGATCACATTTTCAAACACTGTTTTGCATCAACTGTACACTTACATTTAGGCCTTTGCCAGAAACAGGGCTAATCATGCTCGCTCTGCAGTGAAACATTCAGCTGGCCAGTTATAGTGTGGTGGGAAAAGCACACTGTGAGGCCTTTTATCATGATCAAGATAAAATTTGTCATATTGCCCAGCCTTGTTTACCTTCTCTCCCATTTCAGGCCAAAAAATATTAGCGCTGCATTAGTGCTGCTCTGGGGTCAGAGTCCACTTGCAACATGTCCAGCAGGTGTTTTCCTACATGTTTTTAATTAATGAGCATGGTGTGGCAAAATAGATATCATAGTACTCACAAGTATTTGGGAAATTTGATAACTGGAAACAGAGCAAAAAGAACCAATAGTGCCTCATACACTCAGTAATGAGTAAAATGATTTTAATTCATGGATACTCACCCAGTGCTCAGAAAATGTATACTGGGATATATTGTGATGTTAGTTATCATGATGATGATAAATATTGTCATGTTACTCTATACGGGTTACAAGACCTTGAACCAAGCAGCAATGCTGCCAAGAAGATATTGCCAGAGCAGAGGCCTTAACCCTCATTTTATGTTTGGGGCCGATTTGATTTACATTTAATTTCTCTAAATAAATAACTTTTTTTGCTTCATATTAAAGACTTTTCCTGCTTTAATGGGGACAAACAAGGTAAACACTAAATTAACATGATGTGTGTTATTTAGGTCAGTTTGAGCCCAGGTTGTTTTAGCTGCTTTATAAAACATCTAAGAAATATCGACGTTTGTTTTGGTTGTTTTGGATTATATTGAGGGCACTACAGTTTGCAATTTTATAATCTTAAATAAATTTCCTCCTCCTTTCTTTAATGTAATACCCATCCAACTAACCCTCTCAGTTTTCCCTGCAGTGCGGCCCAGTGCCCAAACAAGCATCTAAACCAATCAGATCCATTCTTTATTTATATGTGTTTTGACGGGATGAAACAAAGCTATCTCAGCTTCATGAGAAATGCTAACATATGAAACGTCCGGATTAGGGGATATTTTGTGCCCTAGAATGGAATTCATTTTTTCGGGACAGATAAGCAAAATTCAGGGTGATCCAGGAAAATCCGGGACCAGCAACAGTACACTTAACCCACCTTTGGGCCAAAAAGAGTTTCAATATGTGCTTTAACAAAAGAATGGTCAGGCTTCTTGAGATCGGCTCTGTCGTCCAGATAAAATTGCTAGATTTTTTTACAGTGATGTTTTTGGCTTGTAATGTCATGAAAACTACACGTTAACATAGCTGTATCTAATAGATACATAGATAGGGAGATAGATAGCCCATTCAGCATGTAGCAGTTTAGCCCCGCCCACTCGCAATGAGGCACAGTGCAGGACAGCCAGCTGGAAAGAAGGTCAGTTCCATCTATCAGCCTTTGAGGCACAGAACAGCAAAAACAATTGGTTGAATTCTGAGGAAAAAGGAGAGTCTGAGATTGGCCATGCAGAAATGAATTATGACTTAAACGGCTTGGCCCAAATCTACAGATAAATTAACTTTACAGAAGTAAAGTTCTGCAATGCAAACACTTCACACCAATGAGGCTGGAGCCACTCTGGACTTTGGCAGTTTGAACAGGAACATAAGACGGACGTTTGATTTGACATGCTGCCAGATACTTACTAGGACTGTCAGCAACATTGCTGTGGCTCAAAACGCTCATATTACAAACGAACTCTGAAGTTATACTAGGTTTTACTATTACTTTAGTGTTACTGTTACCTCAGACGTAATTTTTTGTTTATCGTATTTATGTCCACTTCATTTCTTAACCATATACTCTGTACTGTAAACACTCTGTACTATAGAGCACACAGTGTATTTAGTACAGAGTATTTTCTGGAGAGTTTAATTCTAACTGTATGTTTACATTACATTTATATTGCTTTTATCTTTGTTCCTCTGTACAAATGTGCAGTCATAACATAAGCAATTTCTTTCAGAATAAGTAAAGTTTTCTGATTCTGATTTACTGACGCCTGATGGCTAGTATATGGTACCGTGCAAAAGTCTTGAACCTTGAGTCTTTTTATTTTGCTTTAAACCCTTGTTTGTGCAGTTGTTGGTACTACTCTGATCTTTGTCATATTGTGGAGGTTAAATGATGGGAACAAATGTTTTACTGCCACTATAAAGTGCCTAAAGATACAAGGAACCTAGATAAAGGTGTCCCAACCTCTCAGCATTCAGCACCACCAGTATACTGATCACCGCCTAATCATCTGGAATCATTTGCTCCTGGTTTCTTCACTGGTTCAGGACTTCAGTTAGATGCTCTTTGTTCTGCCTGAATGTCACTGTGTGTCTTAACAAACAGAAACATTCCTCTGAAACTGGTCAGGTTCAGGGACTGGACTGAAAACGAGAGTCTCTGAAAGTCCTTCAGGAAGCCTGGAGAACTGTTCCTCAAGAACACATTAAAAATACTAGAAAGAGTGGCTCTGGAAGCAAAATTTAAAGAAATACTGTATATGTGCTGCATCTGCGCTTACTAAGAATGTGTATCTATTTTTTACAGACGTCGGTCATAAAGGGCACATACTTGGCCCTGGATCACATGAGTAAAGAGTTTGGCAAGAAGGGAGGAGTCATCATTAATGTTTCATCAATGGCAGGTAAAGCTGTCATATCCACACCACACCATATAACTGGCAAACTTGAGCTACTCGGTAAGGCCTGTCACAACGTAGACATTTGTGATTAACAGTTGCTAATTGGTCGTAACTATTAAAGTATAAGCCGTAAGTCTCTGAAATGTATGGTTAGCTAGATTGCTTCTGTAGCTCCTTATTAATGAAAAGAAACTAGCTGAGCTCAAATAAACAAACATCCCTCACCATTGCCCTCCTAAGGTGTAATTTGCACATTGACATTTCATTGTTATCCAGAGACCAATGATGAATCCTTGCCTCAATCTAATGGATGAAAATGCACCCAATTCACATTTAACTTGCAACTATTTATAAATCATTTATATTTTATTCAAAATTTAATTTTTTGCGTCATTTAAGCACAGCAGGTGTCCTTTACATTGTGTGAAACTTTCATGAAGATCGAACCCACAGAAATGCTCCGAAGTCTTTTACACTGACTTACATTAGAAGCAAAGAATGCGTTTGCCTTCTCTTGTAAAGTTATCATTTTGGAGATATGTGTTTATTTTGGATGGTGATTATATAATTATGAAAGCTTACAAATGTGGAGCAATAACTGCTGTCATATTAAATATTTACGATCAGACAATGATGTAGTAACTGGGATAGGCCTAAATCAAGAGAAGAATAAGAAACGTCTTAAAGGGACTTTGAAACAGCCACTTTACCAAATACACATACAGTAGGCGCAAAAGTTTTGGACCATTTTACACTTTTAACTACAGGTAAAAGTGTAAAGAAACACCTTCAGCCACATCGGACAGATGGTGAAGGCTTCATGTGGAGAAAGCTTGGAGGAGTGTTTACTGTAAAGCACAGTTTCTGTCGCAGCGCTGTCTGGGAGTTTGTGTTTATTGATGGGGGTCAGGAACTCAGAAGCATGCAAAGCTGTTTTGGATGCAAACCTGCAGAAATCTGCAAAGACACAGCTGAAATGATAACGATCTGAAACACACCAGCTGCCTTTTGAATGAATCCTTTTGTGTCGGAATGGACATTTTGTTTCCTCTGTACATTTTTAAGTTTGGCACAAATGTCCAAATAGTTTGCGGAGGCCTCCCTGTATCTATATTTGGGTAATGCTTTATTTTGAGTGTGTAACTATTGTATATAACTCATTCAGTTAAATGTCTATTGTATATCCATATTGGATATTACTGTGTGGCGGTTCTTCACCTTGTATGTGTGTACATTGTATATATATATATACATACGTACACACATACAGATATATATTTATATATATTTCAACTAAATATCTGTTCAGTACAACTGAACATTAAGTAGAGTGTACTACATACAATTAAATTTAAACCTAAACCTAACTTTAATGCTGGTGATAATTAAGTGCTTCACAAGTCTATTTTAACTATTAAAGTATCCATACATAAACTACATGCGTCCCTCAAAATCAAGTGTGACCCATGCGTGAACTGCAGTGGTGACGTAGAAGAACCATAATTGGTTGCCCAAACTATCGTTCTTCCTTACAAAGTTGTCTTTATAATTGAGATATGAGTGTGAAGAACCTGTTTTAAGTTTAAAGAACCTCCATGTAATGTAAAGGTTCTGGGAAATGGCATAGAAAGGTTCTGGGAAATGACCTTGAAATGATTTAGAACCTATAAAGCAGTGGTCACCAAACCCTGGTTCTGGAGATTCACCTTCTTGAGAAGTTTAATTATACCCACGTTCTGCAGCACCTGCTCTGGATAATGAATTTCTTCAGAAGTCTCTGATTGGGTGGAGTGTTAAATAAGGCGAACGGATATTATGGCGCATTTCCACTGGCACAAGGAATTGTGCCGTACCACGAAAAAATGTTTTTAATAAAGGAACCCGTACCCGACCCTGAGCTAACACATTTATCTTTACCTCTGTGAGAAACGCGAAGGTGAACCACGACATCACTAACATGTTATCTTAGGCTTTTATCACACGGATAAAGAATGCATAGAAAAAAATATAAAACTCTAAGTAATTAGAGACCATAATAACAAATATGGCTCTGATATGATGGTTTGAATCCATGGATGCGGTTTTGGTACGAACAGTGAGCGAGAATTGAGTCAGAAACTCCATTATTGGACTGAGATACACTGGAACGTCAAAATGTGATACAACTTCAGTACAGCTGCAGTCCGGTTTAGGTACAGCGCGGTTCCTGTAGACCTGTAGAAAAGTACATGTTAATGCAGTTTGGAGTTAAACATGGCAGGAAAGGTTTCTCAAACCTTTAAAAGGTTTCTCACACTCACTGATCTCCTTAGAAAACCAAAAGTGGTTCCCAATCAGATGGTAGGTTTTGGATGAAATGACCAGCAGTGGTGTTTTGACACGAGAATGCAGGAAGAAGCCATGTTCTATCTTAACAAAAAAAAAAAAAACAGTGTTAGAGACAGATAGGACAAATATACTCTGTAAAAGAAGCGACATGTCCGTGTCTTTGATATGACAGTGTGCTAATTTTTGTCAGAGAAGCAGAATGCAGCGGATTAATGAGCTTTTTGCTGCGGATGTTGACTCTGCTTATATGGCTGTTGTCCTGGCCATTAGCAGGCTTTAGCATGACTCAGATGTTTGCTCAGCCTGGTGACGCCTAAAACACTTCCAGTCACATTAAAGTCGGCTGTGGAACAGACTGTCCAGCAGAGCAAGATCTACTGAGAGAACAGTGCAAGCCTCATTAGAACCCACTTTATTTTAATTATAGAGCTTTTCTACACACCTCAGTAATCTGCTCTGTCTTCTGAGGTTCAGATAGCATTTAGGTTTAGATTTAGGATTTAGGATTTAGGTTTATGCTTTGGGTTGAGGCTAAGTATAGAATTACAGTGAGTTTTAGGTTTAGGATCCAGACTGAGGATTAAATTCAGGTTAAATCTAAAGATACAGGTTAAAGGTTAAGTTTAGGTTTTAATTTGAGATTAGGGTTATAGTTAGAATGCGTTTTAGGTTTAGAATTGAGGTTTGGGGCTATGGTTCGAGTTAGGTTAATATTGTTTTTTTGTATGAGGTTAGTGTTACAGTTAGGCTTAGGGTTAAGGGTTAGACTGTGGGTTGAGAATAGAAGGAGTTTAAAGGTTAAATAGAATGAGTTATTTCAGGTTAAATTGGGTAGGTTTAGAGCTGAGATTTCGACCAAAGTGTTAGGTTTCTTTTTAGGGTTGAGCTAAGAATTGGAGGGGGAACTTGATTTAGGGTCAGCGTTGAGATTTGAATTTGAATGGCTGTTAAATTTAGGTTTAGGGTTGAGAATTCGATCAAAGTGAGTTTAGTTGTAGGATCGAGATAAGGTAACTGTAAGGTTTAGGGTTGGGAATTAGAGCAGGTATTAGGTTTAGGTTTAGGGTTGAGATTACAATTAGAATGAGAGGCAAGTTTAGGTTAAGTGTTAGGTTTAGGTTTAGGGTTGAGGATAGAATTAGAGTGGGTGTTAATTTTATTGCTGAGACTAGAATTATAATCAGTGTTATGTTTAAAGTAAAGTAAAGTGAAGTGAAGTGTTTAGGCTCGGAGTGCTGTTAGAGTCCTAAACGTGGGAATCTATGTAGCGCCTACAATGAAGCACCAAATAAAGTGTTACTCTTTTATCTGTAGTGCAGATAAACACCTGCTGAGAAAGACAAACTGACAAATAAATTGAAAAACTGTGGTGGCTTAACACACAAAAACATTCTTCTGAAACTGGTCAGGTTTAGTGACGCGACTGAAAATGAACGTCTTTGAAAGTCCTTCGGGAAGCCTGGTGAACTGTTCCTCAAGACTCAAGTCTGGCTTGAAGCAAAATATAAAGAAATGAGGAGTGTCTGCGACTGTATTGCACACCTGGCTGCTCAGTAAGAAACTGCTGTTTGTATACAAAAGGTGAGACGTGCCACACCTTGGTGCTTTGATCTTTGAAGGCCTGTTTGCATCAGAAATTGCTCCCAAATGCCAGCCATTTAAGCGTTTGCTTTATTGTTGGCGCCGTTTCAGTTGCCGGGGCTATCTGCTAATATTTATATTAGCTTTCTGGGTCACCTCATGTGCAGTATTGACATTGTATCTGCCTGGTCTTTATCTGGGTCTCCTGAAGCTGGCTGAGGAGACAATAGCATCACCTATCCCAACAAAAAAGAGGATGAAATCTCTCCAAGTCTTCTAGTTCAACAGCACACCTGCCAAAAAGAACTCTCCGGAGGTCATAAATCAGGAACAAAAGCAGATCATAACAAAGGCTTTTGTTGTTTCTTCGAAATGTGAGAAACTCCTCTGTGGCTCTGCAGCACTGATGGGACATGATGGGATATGTATCGATGTCACTGCCTGAGCAGATTAATGCTTAATGTGGAGTGTTTGTATGTAGTAGTAGGAACTGTAAGAAGCAGTAGACAATGAATAATGAATGTGTTTTTTTTTTCTTCTTGCACTCCTGATGATCCCCTGGCACTGGTGGGGCTGGAAATGCTCCACATAGGTTTTTGGATCATGAACTTCATGCAGAGCTTGAACCTTTTCCCAATACTAGAGGAGGGATGTTTAACCCTCGATTTGTTTTCTGTATGAGAGCTTAGCATTAAGTTTAACCTGATGGCTTGCTGCAACGTCTGCAGTGCTTGTCCCCGGATTCTCTGCAGTTTTTTGGACACAACCACTAAAACAAAAAGATTTTTAAAATGGTAAGCAGTTAAATGAATAAAATGATATTAATCACTTGATTTTCTTATTTGTTCAAATTTGACCTTAAAGGAAGATTAAACTTTTCTTTTATAAGCAGTGCATTGTGTTAAAGCTAAATGAGTGCGCAAAATAATCTTCATTAGAACATATAGAACATATACTGACATCCAATGAGAGTAACTGCTTAATGGTATATGTATTGTTCCACGTTTCCGCCACTATTAAATAGTCCAGTTGGCCCAACCAGTCAACTTCATTTGTCATTGGCTTGGATAAGATTCAGACATTAGGATAAAACTGAAAAGTTGTACATTTGCTTGCAGGCGTTCCATATTTTTCTGCGTTTTTAAACGATGCACACCCATTTTAGGTCGAAATAAATTTAAAAAAAAGTGGAAACTCAGTGATGCAACTGTATGATACAATGATGTGTTGCACAGGTTAGGTTGGTTTTGCTGGCTGGTGATGTGTCTAACTCTAGTCTTCAAGCATCTACTCATTGACAGTTCATCACAGAAATTACCCACTCGTTTAAGAAATAGGAACCCTTTCTGCAAACAGGAAAATTCATTTAGAGTGGTTGTATTGAAATATGCTGTTGTACTCCTGACCAGAAAGAAAGTTAATGAAAAGAGAAGCACTGAAGCATATATCTGCAGCTTATAGATTCTTGTTACAGTTAAGACGCCAAAGGGGAGCTTGACATTTCCACTTTACTGTTGCTTTTGCTAGTTTGCTGCTCATTGATTTATTCAGTATTGATTTATTAAGTTTTACTGAATTTTATTGTAACAATTGATGGAGCTACATCTCTGTGTTCCGTCTTAAGTGATAAAGCGTACCCCCCCCCTTTTTTTTTCAGTCTGCATTCATGGCTCTCAGGCAGATCTCTATACATTTATACATCTCTCAGTCTTACCTCTCTAGAAAACAATAATTAATTTATTAATTTAAGTTTTAAGAAGGTGTGGAGAGGTACTTAAAGCGGAAGTGGCTCAGAATTCCAAGTGAAGAGTCATAAAGTCTCTTTTCCTCCTACACCCTTACACTCCCAACCTATAATTATACACTCAGTCCATCGCTCTGAGATTCTTATCACGATAAAGTTTCTGTTACAACTGTGGACTGGGTGTTTAATTATAATAACTAGTATTAATTGAAAGAATAGATGTTTAAATGATTTGTTCTGTCTTTTTGGAAATACGCTGCTCATAAAAATAAAGTGTTACCGTTCAGAGCAGAGCCAGTAAAAATACCATCGAGGCGTGCAACTGAATCGTCCTTGTTGAGCCCTGCTGAGGAGACTGAGGCCTCACACACTGCAGAGCATGCCTTTAGACAAGCATGCAGACCGGTGTGTATTTTTATTTTGGATATCAAAGCAATTTGTAAAGAATATCATTTAACGCAAAAGACATTTCTCTAATACTAGGGCTGTTAAATTTAATAATGCAGTGAAATATTTTGTATCACTCCTGACAAGGAGAACGCGTAAATGCATTCTGGAACGAAACCCTCCCACTAATCTCCATTTTAAATAATTCATCGTCATCCTCCTTTTTTCATACTTGCCGTTACAAGAAATCAGTGTTTAATTACGTAAGCACTGTCGGGCCTCTTTGTTGTGTGCAGTGCGTCACACTTCCTAGTAAAACCAGAACTGCTGTGAATGTGTGCGTATGTGTGTGTATGCTGATGAGCGGATGAGAGGTGGGGAGTGTGTTTGTGTGTGGGGGGGTTGGCTGCGTATGGGTGAGGTTCCTGTCCATGTGTTCGCCTGGGGCTCCTCTATGCTGTTTAATTTAAGACTTTCGTATACACACACTCGTGGCTCATAAACACGGCCTCACTGTAAACGCAGCGGTAGAATCGGCCCCTGCTCTCCTCACATTTTTCTCCTGAGCTGATTTTTTTAAACAAAACGAGACATTCCTTCTAAACATGTTTCAGGCGGGTTCAAACAAGAGCAGGCAGAAGTGGCCTTTAGATGGTCGCAACTGTGGTGTCCTGAGTGTGTGGTGTGATGAAATTCACTGATAGGCCTCTTTTTCGCTTTTTGAAAGGCTACCACACACTCTCTGCAGCACGCCAACTTTATACCCATGTTGGGGAGCACTGTACTGAGACGGTGTCCAACCTGAACAGCAGTATGATATTCTGATGAGATGTTAGTTGTTAAACATATCTGAACTAGGAGTGGGAGTTATTTACATTTATGGCATTTGGCTGATGCCCTTAAGAGCAACTTACAATCATTACAGGGACAGTCTTACAGTCAGTAGTTACAGGGACAGTCTTACAGTCATTAGTTAAAGGGACAGTCTTACAGTCTTTAGTTACAGGGACAGTCTTACAGTCATTAGTTACAGGGACAGTCTTACAGTCATTAGTTACAGGGACAGTCTTACA
>JBBPCX010069716.1:0-11148 GCA_037974365.1 Hydrocynus forskahlii | reverse complement strand
ATATATATATATATATATATATATATATATATATATATATTTACACACACACATTAGGGGTGTCAAATTAACGCATTAATTTAAATCAATTAATCACAGAAAATTAATGCATTAAATTAAATGATCACTGATCAATCGCATCATGTGACTTTAACCTGGTCCGGTGTTCTTTTGAAACATGCTACCATAGAGATGTGAACACTCATAACCTTACCAAAAAGTCGTTTATTCAAGTGTACTACGAGTATACTTATTTTAAACTGATTGTTTTAGTAAAACACTTGAAGTTTACTTTTTATATATTGTATTTTATATACTTAAGAATAGTATAGTAAAGTATACTTGACTTATACTGATAAGTATAAAGAAAGTATGTAAAGTATACGTTTGCAAACTTAAAATGACCTTATAAAGTATACTTAAAGTATGCTTTTATAAACTTAAAAGTGTTCCAATTTAGTCCGAAGTAGTATTAAATTAGTAGACTTTCTAGTACACTGATCCGTATACTTGCTATACTTATATTAAGTATACGCAAGTATACTTAATAAAATGAACTTCACGTATACTACTTTTTGCTAAGGGTACCTTGGGACACCGGAAGCTGTATAAGCTTTGAGGGAGCATTTTTTGGCAGGGTAGCATGAATCGATAGACTCTGCTGTTGATTTGCACTACGCTAGTACTTTTGACGAGGCAGCATAAATCATCAGAACTCCCTGCTTTACAGTAGCATTTCTCTGTGTTAAAACCTGACCGTATAAACTGGCTGAATGCTCATCTAAAAATCTATCTATCTATTTAGGCTCTTAATAAAATATATTTTTCTCAGATTATGCATATTATTGGCCTACTTCTCATCATTAGCAGTGCTAAACTGACTGTTTAAACTGTATAAGCTTCAATCTAGCATTTTTCAACAAGGCAGCATAATTCATCAGAACATATATATATATATATATATGGAAGTTTATTATTGAACACTATTACATCTAACATGACACGACGGTAAGTTCTGACCTCCCAGTACGGCCAAGATGCTTTCTATGAGGACCTGTATCTCTTGATCCAAATGACTTAGTCTGTTGGTATCACTCTGCCCTTCTTGCCTGTAAAATGTATTCCATGTATCAGTTCTGCCCAAAAGAATCATAACTGTCTCTTTTGTGTGACTGTTTGCTTTTAGTAGACTGTGAGCTACTGATATTGAGTTTACACGCATGCAAAATGTGATGTTCTTTTCAGCTATTAGCTGGTAAGTCTAGTTTGTTTACTTCACGTTTTTACGATGCTTAATTTAGTAACATTTATATGCAGCATTGCAATAAAACACTCAAGGTTGTGCTGCAGCGCAGATATTGGCACTGCTTTGCTGATGCATAGATTAAAGTACCAATAACTCACGGTCTAACACACACTCATGTATTATTGCTTAACCACCAGCTCCTCAAACTGCAGGCCATTACTGAGCAGATTAACCACAAATTTGACAAAGCTTAGAAAACTTACGCAGGGTATTTTAGCGAGGGACCGGTCGATTGCCAGCGCGTGTGTGTGTGTGTGTGTGAAACGTGGGTTGGACTGCAAGATTTCCTTTGTTGGCGAAGAACGGCCTAAAGCGGTGCTATATGTTCTCACTCCATCTCTATGGATATATATTATTCATATCTAATAGGGCAGAAGCTGCAGCCCGATTAAGGCCTGCTAGCGATATATAGTGAATACAAGAGAAGGAGTGTGGGAAAAAAAGGAAAAGATAAGGCTGGAAGAGATCCAAAAGCATAAAATGAGGGATAGTTAGATGCAAATGCCATTTAGTTGATTGGTTTAGCTGAATATACACTGCTCTCCAGATTAGCATTTCTGGTTAAGAGCTGTCTAGCAGTCTAGCCTTGTCTGACAGCTGCTGGAGTCAAATACACTATATGGACAAAAATATTGGAACGCCTGCCCATTATCACCAACAGGGACTTTAATGAGAGTTGTCAAATACATAGACTTTAATATGGAGTTGGATCCACCTTGGCAGCTATAACAGCTTCTACTCTTCTTGGAAGGCTTTCCACAAGATTTTGGAGTTTCTGTGGGAATCTGTTCCCTGGCTCGCAATCTCCGTTCCAGTTCATCCCAAAGGTGTTGGATGGGGTTGAGGTCAGGGCTCTGTGCAGGTCAGTCAAGTTCTTCCACACAGAAACTCCTCCAGCCATGTCTTTATGGAGCTCGCTTTGTGTACTGGGACACAGTCATGCTGGAATAAATAAGGTTCTTCCCCAAAGTGTGTCCACAAAGTTGGAAGCATGGCACTGTCCAAAATGTCTTGGTCTGCTGAAGCATTACGGTTGTCCTTCACTGGAAGTAAGGGGACTAGCCCAAACCATGAAAAGCAGGTGTGTCCCAATACTTTTGTCCACATAATGTATTATTACATAAGGATTCACTCAAATACACATGACCGTTTCGACCATTCAGTATATGTTTGGAAAGCAAAAGATGTACTAAAGCCTGGGCATTTCCAGTGTGCTAGCTCTGCCTCTGTGCACAGTCTTGAAAGTCTGTGGTTGGTTAAGAACCTTTTGACCTCTAAGGTGACAAAGAGCAGCATTAAATGGGGTGTGTGTCGCATTATTGACTTGAAGA
The DNA here is from genome assembly GCA_037974365.1 of Hydrocynus forskahlii. Taxonomy (NCBI): domain Eukaryota; kingdom Metazoa; phylum Chordata; class Actinopteri; order Characiformes; family Alestidae; genus Hydrocynus; species Hydrocynus forskahlii. The sequence goes on along the minus strand of JBBPCX010069716.1, from coordinate 8,511 downwards.
AGAAAGAAATCTCCTTACAGTGTAATTGGATCCTCCACTGTCACGATCTGCTTGTTCTTACTCGTGGCTTCGCAAGTATTTTGCGGCACTGTGTACATACAGAAAAGGCGACTTTCTTCTCAGCTGGTGTGACACTAATAATTGCTTGGCCAGAGGTCGTCAGAATAGACATTGATGCTCTCCGTCTTTGTTGCTTCTATTCCTGAGCATTGTCAGATTAGGTCCGTGAGCAGCAAATGCAGCAAATGGCCTCGAAAAAGTAACAGACAAGACAAGGAGAATTCTTCGGGGAGCCATTCGAAGAATCCTTATAAGAGCTTGTTGGGTTCATTGTATTCAAAGAATGCCTGGGGAGAATAATATTTACTGAAATAATTGAATGTGTCCTAAATGGGAGAGGTTTCTGGTATGGTGGTTTTGGGAGCACTTTTTAAGCCATTGATACATTTTGTAAGTATATACATTTAAATGGACAAAAGTATTGGGACAGACCTGCTTTTCAGGGTTTGGGCTTGGCCCTTCCTTCCAGTGAAGAACAATCTTACTGCTTCAGCATAGCAAGACATTTTGGAGAACACCATGCTTCCAACTTTGTGGACGCAGTTTGGAGAAGAACCTTTTCTATTCCAGCATGACTGTGTCCCAGTGCACAAAGCGAGCTCCATAAAGGCCGGGTGAGTTCAGTGTGGAAGAACTTGATGGGCCCTCACAGAGCCCTGACCTCAACACCTTTGGGATGAACTGGGACAGAGATTGTGATTCAGACCCTCTCATCCAACATCAGTGTCTGACCTCATAAATACTCTACAGAATAAATGGGCACGAATTGACACAGAAACTCCAAAATCTTGTGGAAAGCCTTGAGAGTGGAAGCTGTCTTCGCTGCAAAAGGGGGAGTAACGCCCTGTTGGCGGAATGAGCAGGCGTCCTAATACTTTTGTCTATATAGTGTATGTGGGTGTCAAATGTTGCATGTCATTTCAGCTGATGATGGAAGCTGTGAAGGAGCTGCAGGGAAGGGTGCTGCCACACGTTTCAGAGGCGGCCCATAGCTGTTACACAAACACACTGTTGGCAAGTGAGAGTGTCTAATGTTTTTAATGTTCTTATGTCTGACTCCTGCCTACAGAGGAAAAAGGGCCAGATGACAACTTTGTTGGGTAAAGGCCCCCAAAAAAGAAGTCAATTATTTCTGGGTTGCCAACAAGCAAATATGTAGTGCTCTATAGAACTGGACGGCAATATATATTTGTATATTTTATATTTTATGTATATATCATATAATACAATAGTAGCATTTAGCGGTATTATCACCACAGAGCTTGCTCATGACTCATTAACATTTGACTATCCCTTCAATTATATAGACATTTTGTAATTTGATGCAATTTCTCTTTTATTTAAGAACACATTTCTAGAATATGAGACTGCTCTCATAATAAGTCACATTAAACATGTCAACATTTCCCTTTGTGCAGTGTAATTCTATAGACTACTACATTTCTGGTTAGTTTGGTTTTCTAATGAACCCAGAGGTAATGGACTACGTTTTGATATCTAAAGGTAAAACTTGTGGGCCTCCCCTTATCTCTCTGTGGGCAGGAGTCCATTTGTAAATGAACAAATTCAGTGCAAAAGAGGTTCCACATGCCCACCTGGCTCGGCAGAGAGTGCTCTTGACGGTGAACAGTGATCATTGCTAGCACTGGCTCTCTCCTGCACCATTACTGTCTGTTCTGGGCTCCAATAACATTACTTCATCCTGGCCCAAAGGAGTTATGCAAAATGGTTTACGTTAATGACACTCTATTCAAAGCAGGTACTCCAGCGCTGCAAACGTTTCACAAAAAAGCAAAACTCCAGTATTTAGTTCATGTAAAAAAAATGACTCTGTGAAAAAACTAAATAGATACAGCTTCAAAGGACTGGTGGTCTGGTGGTTGGGGAGTTGTCCATGTGATCTGAAGGTCCTGATTTTGATTCTCAGGACTGCCTGTGGCACCACTCAGGTTCCCTTGAGCAATTTACCGTCCCAACACACTGCTCCCCGGGCGTTGCGCTGCTGGCTGACCACTGCTTCACTTGGTGAATGGGTTAAATGCAAAAGAAAGAAGAAAAGAAAGAATTTCACACTGTTCACGCTGCGTGCTGTGCTGGGTTCATGCATGACTGTAAGGTCTCCAGAATAGAGTCTGGGCTCTCTTCACCCTCCCATGCTGTTATATGTGGGTTGGCCACTTCGATTATCAGTCACAACTGACCCTCACTGACGTTTCCGACTAAAGCCCAGCTGGACCCAGAGGCTCTTTTCTGCTCACTGTTTGGTGTCTCTGCTCTTGTCCGCGCGTGTGTATCTTTACAACAGCCATGAAATGGCAGTCAGTCATGCCTGGCTCACCTGCTCCTCCCTTGGACTCGCAGGACTTGGCCAGCGCACTCTATTGTATCCACGGATTATCCACCCTGCAATGTGATAGGATTTATCTTGGGGTCACTGGAAAGCTCACAGTGACTTTGAACTGTTAGTGTTTGTGCTTTGACGCTATTTGTGTATGAAAAGAAATAATTAAAAAAAAATACATAAAATAATAATAATAATAATAATAACAATAATAATAATAATATTTGTATTTATATAGCACCTTTCTCAAACTCAAGGTCACTTTACAAATACACACAGAACAAGAAAGAGCATTTAACAAACAGTAGTAACAGACATTAAACAAGGCAAATTACACAACACAGATTACAGAAGCAGGAAAGACCAAAGAGAGCGGAATCTAGAGTTCCCTTAGCAAAAAGTAGTATAAGTGAAGGTCATTTTATTAAGTATACTTGAGTATAAGTATAGCAAGTATACGGACCATGTACTTGTAGTGTACTAGAAAGTCTACTAATTTAATACTTCTTCAGACTAAATTGGAATATTTTTAAGTTAATAAAAGTATACTTTAAAGTATACTTTTATTAACTTAAAAATATTCCAATTTAGTCTAAAGAAGTATTAAATTTTATGAGGTCATTTTAAGTTTGCAAAAGTATACTTTATATACTTTATACTTCTCAGTATAAGTCAAGTATACTTCACTTTACTATTCTTAAGAAAATAAAATATAGTACATAAAAAGTAAACTTCAAGTATACTGCCTCATTTTTAGTATAAAATAAGTATACTCGTAGTACACTTGAATAAACGACTTTTTGCTAAGGGTTGGAAGAAGAGACAGCACTGAGAGAAAAGATGGGTTTTGAAGGAAGCAAGAGAACATATTCTTTTATTAAAACCTTTTCTCAAGACAGAAGAGCATGAAATATTTCACCACTGCAGTGTGTGATATCTGAAAGCACTATTCACCTCTAGTTATAGGACTTTCTAACAGTGTACATGCATGCCATCAGTGAACACAAACCAGACCGATAGCATCTTACTACACAAAACCTGTTTGCTGTAGAAAACAAGAAAAAGGCAGGGTTTCATTTATTTATTTTTTAGTACTTTCTTTTTCTTTCTAAAATGAAAGGTCTAGAACAATGTTTCACAGACATTTTAAGGTATTTAGTAGCCTCTGACCAGAGCACAATTTTCTGCGTTAAACATAAAATATTCAGGCTGGCCAATCTTTTATCTATTGTGATGGTTGAACTTCAAAAATGGTGGAAGAATAGCTCATCTTGATCAAAACAACACACTACACCAAGATATAGACCAAGATTCCAGCCTCCCTGGGATCCAAAATCTGATGCAAAGGTGTAGTTGTAGTCACACAAATTTCTGCACATATGTGCATCAGAAGTGATGCACATGGCTATCACCATTATACTTTTCTACAAATAAGATATAAACAAGAAATCTACCCGAGGATGGACTGCTTAGAAAGTGCATGGGGGTCCATGCTAAGCTGAAAACCAATGCTAGCTGGCCAGCTAGCCCATCCATCCATCTCAACAATGTTTGCTCCCTGGACAATAAAATGAACATCCAACTCCAGCGAACTACCCAACGTGACTTCTGAGGACTGCTGTGTTTTTTGTCTTTAAGGAGACACAGCTCACCATTCCAGACATGGATACCCAGATTAGCAACATGCTAATGTTCCACTTGGAGAGAAGCATGGCTCTGACTGGAAAAACTTGAGGTGGAGGCTTGTGTAGTAACTACCCGATCCCATGACTTTTCATGAAGCCATCATGACATAAAATCTATTCCAAAACTTGCAGCAATCATGCTTTAGGCCTTTTTTTCATGCTAGGACAACACTTCACTACCTATGTATTTTAATGCGCACTGCATAACACCACCAGTATCTGCGCTAACTGCTGACTGTTACAGTTAGGTTTAGGGTTAGGGTCAGGGACTTTCCCCGTCTCACAGCATTTCAACCTGTTTCAACCGCTTTACAAACAAAAACGATAAGGAATCAACTCATTATTATTACGCTTTTAGTGGGAAATGTGTGGTATATTTTCATTCATAGGCTACAACAGAAGACAACTTTGTATGAACTCTTCTAAGCCGACGTGCGCAAATTTCTCTTCTACTGTCCCTCAGTCACCGCTGATAGCGCTGATACTGACAGTGTTACGTAGTGCGCATTAAATTACATAGGGTAGTGAAGCATTGTCCTAGCACGAAAAAAGGCCTAAAGCGTGATTGCAGCACGTTTTTGAATAGATTGTATATCGTGATGGCGTCACGAAAACTCGTGAGACCAGCTTGGTATTAACATCAACACTGTGTGAACGCTGTGCTGGTCTCTACTTACTGCTTACCACTGCTGGAGTTAGATGTAGATGTAGACCATTTTATTGCTGCTACGTGCTTTTTTGCGTGACACTTGCTTTTAATTGCGTGTTCATATGTGAATGATGACTGCCTGGCGCATCCTACATCTATTCGGTGTGTCAATTGTCCTCAGAAATGAATGTGACGTACGTGAGATGCGAAACACGCAAGAATGGCAGGGGCTGCATAGTGGCAGGCATTGATTGGGTTAAATGCAGAGAAAGAATTTCATACTGTTCACTCTGTGTGCTGTGGTGTGTGACACAAATGGCCACTTTTCTTTGTTTTTACCTTTTTGTTACCAGTTCTGACCTCTTTCTTACCACAGGACTGGCATTGATGGGAGTTTTGAATTGTTGCTTAGTAGTAGCTGACTTTTCAGTCTACCCAGTTTTAGACATTAACTTGCTATATAATACCTTCAATACCTAGAAAAAAATAAGGTTTTGAGACATTTTCAGACATTTTTCAGACATTTTACAACCTTACATTTTTAAAACCTATTCTAAGACATCATAAAACTTTTCAAGGATCCACTGGAACCCTGTAGTAACTGTTATTTGTTTTCACAGTTAAAGATTATATACATATTACAGATGAGTCCCCATTAAAACACTGACAGGCGAAATGAATAACATTGAATTTCTTGTTACAATAGCACTTGTCAAGACGTGGCTTATATTAGACAGAAAGTGAACAGCCAGTTCTTGAATTTGACGTGTTGGAAGAAGTGTAAAGGTCTGAGTGACTTTGACAAGTCTAAACTGTGATGTCTAGACGACTGGAGGAGAGCATCTCCAAATAGGCAAGTCCTGTGTTGTGCTCCTTAAATGCAGTGCCTAGTACAGGGCTGTCAAGCTCCAGTCCTGGAGGGGCGGTGTCCAGCATAGTTTTGTTGGTTCTCCTCAAAACACATTCACTAAACCTGACAATTAACTGGCAAGGTAAACCAGGTGTTTCTGAGTGGGGAAATCACCAAAACGTGCTGTACCATGGCCCCCCCTGGCCTAGTACCTACCAAAACTGGTCCAAAATCATGGTCTTGTATAACTCGATCTCACGACTTTTTGTGCAGCTATTACGATATACAATGTAATCAAAATACGTGCTGCGATCATGCTTTAGGGCTTTTTTTCGTGCTAAGACAACGCTTCACTTTTTCGTGCTAGGACAACGCTTCGCCACCCTATGTATTTTAATGCGCAGTGCGTAACAGTGCCAGTATTAGCGCTAACTAGTGAATGTAAATGTTAGGGTTAGGGTGAGGGTGAGGGTTAGGGTTAGGGACTTTCCCCATCTCACGGCATTTCAACCTGTTTCAACCGCTTTGCAAACAAAAACAATATGGAATCAACTCATTATTTCTCTCCTGCTGTCCCTCAGTCACCAGCTAGCGCAGATACTGCCGATGTTACGCACTGTGCATTAAAATACTTAGGGTAGTGAAGCGTGATTGCAGCACGCATTTTGATTACATTGTATATCGTGATGGCTTCACAAAAACTCATGGGCCCAGGCTCACTTGCATGTCTGCCTTTTACTGTTAATTATCTCCTTAGCAATATTCTTTTAATCTTCCCATCTGAGAGAGATCTGACTTTTCAAAGACATAAAACCTTCTTGGGTCTTGGGAGAACCCTTAAATTGGTAAAGAACCTTCACATTATGTAAACATTCTTTGTCTTTTAAAGATTTTTACATCTTATATCTAATTTACATAAGTATTCTTTAGGAAACTACGAATTTTTTATTCTTCTACGATATTACTTTAACGACTCTTTTACCTGTATTTTTCCATTTTTTCTTATCTTCCTTAGTGATTTCAAGTTCCACACCTTTGTTAGGACTCTCCAAACTACACAATACTACCAGCAGTGAGAGATTAAAAGCTTGCACATTCTTTCACAGAGACGTGTGAAGCACCACTGTCTCTTTGGATAACTTTCTATTATGTTAACAAACAGTCACAGTATTTGCTAGCATCACACTGAGTGAAGGGAGGGCCATCTTAAAAATCCCATCTATGTTTTTTTCTATCGCTGAGGATGTCCTAATGATATGATCAACACTTTTGACACTTGTGCCACTCAACAGCTCTCAACAGCGTTTTTACATGTAATATTATTAATGGCAAAATAGTGGTAAAAAACCCAACATTTACTTCTGAGACTGTTTTGCTTTATATTAACTCCCTGCCTGTGGATTCCTCCGGCATAAATGACTTCAAAGGAGTTGCTGAGAAAGTTGAACAAACAGCACAAAGAGATCCACCGACTGAACAGTGAGTGAATAAACTACAATCAAACAGGAACTCAGATGTGAAAGATGTTTTCAACACTAGCCTGTAAATCACTTGGTAAAATGACCTGGTGCATAATGATCTCGCTCCCCTTTGGTGCTAACAGTAACTGTCCTAGTTATACTAAGTAAATGTGTACAATATTCCTGCGATTTTAAATATAATCAGGAATTTTGTCCTTTTTTTATTTTCAAAAATCCCAGGTCTATTTACAATGTATGTAAATTGTGCAAACTGATCGTACATGCTTAAAGTAAAAAAAAGATCTCTCTGTGATCATGCACTGTGATATTTTGCATTGACAATTAATATGATCTAAACAAGACCATTTTAGCAGTTCACACTGAGTACATTTTATGTGTACATTGTAAATCTACCCTCGTAGGAAACCGGCGCACGGTTCAGCCGAGGACATAAAGCTCCTGCAAATAGCTCAGCTTTAATTAATGTTAAAAGGGGTCAGATTTAACAAGGTCAACATTATACTCTGTCCTGTAACAAATGTTTCCCACCTACTCTATTGCTTATGGCCCTCTGGTTTCACCATAACAATGAAAACCATTGTGTGTAAAAATCCATGTCTGTGCAGAAGAATAAAACATTATAAAAAGTACAGAAAACATGTAGAACAAATAAAAAACTTGTTTTAGGGCTCCCAGTGCCCATACAACTGATGTTAATATTGGTTTTCTGGCTCTTGTCCATCACTGAATGGAAGCAGGCTAGATTATAATGGGTCTTGTAACTGTTGAGCTGCTTGCAAATGTTAGAGAACAGAACCAGGCTGGCATGAGTTCAGCCACCTCAATCCCTTCTCCACTCAAGTGCACTGGGCTACATGTTATAAATATCTATACATATCAGTCTTTAAATTATAATTTTTTTAGTTAAACATACAGATATAGCCACACCCACTTACACAGAAAATATTTCAGCCTGGGTGTTTTACATGGAGCACAATATAGGATGCCAGTCAGAGCAGATCACCATATTTATTCTAAGGGATAAAGAGAAGTTGGAAATGTAAAGTTAGAAGTTAGAAATGGTCATGTAAAATTTAATTATGAAGGTTTTAGGATACACAACCACACACATGTCATAAGGCTACCTAAGGTTAAAAAAAAATTAAAAAGTAAGAAAAACAGGAAATGGACTCTACAGTTCTGTATCAGAATCGGAACCGGAAATCTTTATTGATCCTAGAGGAAATTGCTAATGTTAGGACTGCACAGAGTCACAGAGACAAGAAAAATATAAAATATAAAGTCTGAATAAATCCAATTAAACCTCTATAGGAAATACACTATACTGTATACACAAATGTGTATTAATACTATACTAACAGTTACATATCTATAGGGAGTAACATATAAGCAGCCTATATATAAACCAATAAAGTAATTTATACACACACACACACATATATACA
>JBBPCX010069714.1:0-11150 GCA_037974365.1 Hydrocynus forskahlii | reverse complement strand
GAGACGGCTTATGGTAGAGAAATGAACATTAATTTCACGGGCAACAGCTCTGGTAGACATTCCTGCAGTCAGCATGCAAATTGCACGCTCCCTGAAAAGTTGCGACATCTGTGGCATTCTGCCGTGTGATCTGCCACACCTGTGAAGTGGGATGGATTATCTCGGCAAAGGAGAAGTGCTCACTAACACAGATTTAGACAGATTTGTGAACAGTATTTGAGATTAATGGGTCTTCTGTGTATGTAGAAAATGTTTCAGATCTTTGAGTTCAGCTCATGAAAAATGGGAGCAAAAATGTGTTGCGTTTATATTTTTGTTCAGTATAAAAGAGAGTCAATAATTTTTTAAAACATCTCTTTGTCCATTTTTATTTCCCTTAATACAGGTGTGACTTTGACTTGTGAGTTGTTTGATAGGATGATTGTGTTTGTTGTACCACAGCACATGCTGTGGTTGCTATGGTGACAGTGCCATAGTCGTGATAAATGAATAAGGGACAACTTAAAGACTCAATGAGGACGGATTATAAAAGCATGTAACCACTGTTGCTTTGACGCTGGTCAGGTGGCTCAATAGTTGTACAGATATACCAAAATTGGGGGCACCTCTCTGAAACCTAGCTAACAACAAAGTTATTCACAAGTGACATTGAGTGGAATCCTTGCAAACAGAGGATGGGGCTTAAAGCTTCTTATAGCCAATTAGCTGGCTAAGCTCACTCACTAACTAGCTTGCTAGAAGCATATGCTATATCTCAATACAACTTTCCTTACTAGCTGTCTTGCACAAAAAGAGTGAATGATGACACTTCAAACTAGATAGTGAGTTAGCATGCTGGTTGATCAAAACATTTTCCACTGACTAGCTAGCTAATGATCATGCTTGGAGGAGCAACAACTGGTGTTGTCTGAAATGGTCGCCTGTAGCACTGAAGTTGAGTCCTTTTTTGCAAAGGAAGGAAAATGGAAGGGAAATTCTGATTTGTTTTGAATTCTGAGCGCTGCCCCTCAGGTGAGCACAATAAAAAAGTCAAAGAGTTTAACACTGAAGATCAGGCTGCACTCAGCAGCAAGCTATGATGGGCTGCTACACGGGGGAATTGTTTGTGTATGTGTGTGTGTGCATAACATCTGGTTGACCTAAACAGTGTGGATGAATTAAAAGCCCAGACAGGTGCTGAGTGATGTGCTGTGATAAACAGGGCACAGGGATGAACACATTACTGTTAATGTTTGACTGTGCTCTGTGCATGTGTGTGTGTGCATTCATGAATGTGTATGTTTACTTGTATTACTGTACTTGTGAGGCACAGCAGTGCAGTAGTTAGTGCTGTTACCTCACAGTGAGAAGGTCCTGGGTTCAGTGAGAATGGGTTGTGTTGATTGAGAATGTCCTGGGTTCTGTCAGAAGGTGCTGGGTTCAATGAGAAGGTCCTGGGTTTTGGATCAGTGTTCTTTCTGTGTAAATGTGCATCCTCCCACAGTCCAAACACCTGCACATCAGGTGAGGTGGAGATGTTAAACTGTGTGTGTGATAGTATGATGGTGACTTGTGCAGGAATTTTTTCCACCATTCACCCTACAAGTGCTGGGATGGCCTAGTTAGTATAAGCTAGTTAGTATAAGCTGAATGGATGGATGGATGTAAGGTCTGGATCCAAAGAAGTAGAGACAAATTTGGTTATAACTTGTTATAAAGATATTATTAGCTCATAAACAGTTGAGTTACAGTGTGGCATCAGGTCAGGGAAACACAAAGTGAAACAAAATTCTGGATAGGAAGTTGGTCAGGTATACAGTGACTGAGGACCATGCCTGATATGGATATGCATATGTTCACAGAAGAACAGAAGAACCTCTGGCAGTCCTTGACACCAGATTACTGAGCCTGGGTTTGCTTTTTGATATTGTTAGTCTCAGTTTAATAGTTATTATTTCTTCACCTGTGCTTTGTTCCCCTGAAGTTACATGTAGTGTTGTTTTTGATGGCTGGTCACTGATGGGGCCCTCCCCCAAGGACGCACCACCGGAGCGTCAGGTGGTCCAGGACCCCGCCAAGCAAGCAGTGGGGATGGCGGCGGACCAACCATGGAAGTTCCGGCAGGAGCCGGGGCCTCACGAACAGGGGGCCCAGGAGCAGGGGCCTCCTTGGAGACAGGGACCTCATGAGCAAAGGCCATGGCGGGAGCCACGGCTGAAACCGGGGCCTCAGGTGTGGAAGCCTCGGGCGTGCTGCAGGCCTCTGGATCTTGAGCCTCGGGTGTGCTGCGGGCCCTGGAGCCAGTCCTAATTTTATTGATGAATTTTCTGATTTGCTGTCACTAATTTTAACTCTTTCTACTGATTTTAACTCTTTTATCATTACGGGAGATTTTAATATCCATATTGACATTCCTAATAACAGTGAAGTCACTCAGCATGTGGCTGGCCCCACCCATATCCGAGGTCACACACTGGATCTGGTTATCAGTAAAGGCCTCAGTGTTTCTTCTGTGAATGTCTTGGATGTGGCTCTGTCAGACCATCACTGTGTTTTCTTTAATGTGAAGATTCGCCCTATCATCCGAACTGACTCCAGGACTGTCAAAAAGAGGTACATTAATGAAAATACCAGGGCTGTCTTTATGGAAACCATATCTATGATTCCAAGCATAATAGCGGAGTCTGTAGATGAATGTCTTATCATTTTAACTCTAAAATGCTCAGGGCCCTTGATGCTATTGCACCAATCAAAGTCAAAACCATTTCTGGTAAACAGAAAGCACCGTGGAGAAAGTTCTCTGCTGTAACTGAAGAGAGAGTGTTGGAAAGCAGAGTGCCGCTGGAGGCAAACTAAACTCCAAATTGATTATGACATTTTCAAAGAGAGACTCCACAGATACAACCTTGAGTTGGGCAGAGCAAGAAGGGCATATTTCTCTAATATCATCAACAGGAACACTAAGAACTCTCGTACTCTCTTTGCCACAGTAGAGCGGTTAACAAATACCCAGGTACAGTTACCTTCAGAGTTCCTCACAGGTTCAAAATGCAATGAATTTGCATCTTTTTTTAATCACAAAATAGAAAATATTAGACAAATATTAGAAATAACATGCCTATCATATCCGAGTTGGATCCCATAGATGCTAGAACTCTTGAGGAGATAGTGCTTCATCTACATGTTCCCTAGACACACTACCTACAATCTTTTTAAAAAATATTTTAGTAGCTTAGCGCAGGACCTGTTGCACATTGTGAACAGCTCTCTGAACTCAGGAGCATTTTTCCAGCACTGTTGAAAACTGCAGTTATTAAACCCCTCCCGAAGAAGCGTAATTTAGATGCTTTTGTCCTTAACAGTTATAGACCCATTTCTAATCTTCCCTTTATAAGCAAGATTCTGGAGAAAGTAGTTTTCAATCAAATCAGTAATTACCTGGACACAAATAGATTCTTTGATGACTATCAATCAGGTTTCCATCAATATCATAGCACAGAAACTGCTCTTGTCAAGGTACTAAATGATGTTCGCCTGAATACAGATGCAGGGAAAATAACTGTACTGGTGCTGTTAGATCTGAGTGCAGCCTTTGACACTGTTGACCATAAAATCCTGCTAGACAGACTTGAAAATTGGGTTGGGTTCTCAGGTACGGCCCTTAGTTGGTTCCGGTCATACCTGGAAGGCAGGAGATATTTTGTCTCAATCAGCTCATGTGAATCAGAGAAAACCGCCATTCCATATGGAGTCCCTCAAGGGTCCATTCTTGGACCTGTCCTATTCAATCTGTACATGCTTCCTCTGCATCAAATTCTTAAAGAGAATGATGTGTCCTATCATAACTATGCAGATGACACTCAGATCTATCTAGCTCTTTCACCACGTGACTTTGGCCCAATTGACCATCCTGTTTGGTAATAAAGAGGGAAGATCAATTCTTAGTGCCCACCTGGAATCTAGAGCACTGAAGACATCCACCCATGTAAAAAACCTCGGTGTGATCCTGGATGGAGACCTTAGTTTTGATGATCACATCAAAGCTGTCAAAAAGTCAGCATTTTGGCACCTCAAAACATTGCAAAAGTTAGAGACTTTGTTTCCAAACAAGACTTAGAAAAATGGATCCATGCCTTCATTTTCTGCAGGGTTGACTATTGTAATGCTCTCCTCACCGGCATTTCCAACAAGTCCATTAGACAGCTCCAATTCATTCAAAATGCTGCTGCCAGAGTACTAACCAACCAACAAAAGAGAGCACATTACTCCTATTCTCAGGTCCTTGCACTGGCTCCCAGAGTCCAAACAGAACACAGCTCAGGCAAACCGTGTTGGTGAACCGACAATGGAGAAATACAAATGGGGGTTATTTAAGGAAAAACTCAACACAAAACACATGGTGCACATTAGTCTCATTCCTGACAGCTGAGAGCCCTTATTGTTTCCATCTACCAGAGATGAGACCACACCCCCAGTCAAACTAACAGTCCTTAACAGAAAACTGAAACAGTGGCCTCCAGCGACCGCTAACTGGGAATGTGACAGTGTGTGTGTGTGTGTGTGTGTGTGTGTGTGTGTGTGTGTATGTGTGTGTGTGTGTGTGTGCGTATGTGTGTGTGTGTGCCATTTCTCGCTCCCTGGCACTTAAATGGCTCTCTGTCCAAATACTTTAGGCCACTCTAGATAGATTTAATTCACAATGCCCCTCAATGGACAAAAGTATTGGGACGTAACGCTGTTCAGCTCTAAGGTCGAGCATCCCAATACTTTTTTTCTCCTCTTCCTATCATACAGGAAATAACGTCTTGTCTTGTTTTAGTCAAAGAAAATGAAGAGACATTTTAGCATAGTTTTTATTTTGAAAACCACATTTAGTCTCGTTCTTATTCGTCAACAATATTACATGATTAATTTCATTATAGTTATCGTCACATTACCAGCATTTACGTCGCGTCTCGTCTCGTTTTTGTCACGTGATAAATGTCCGTCGACTACGATATTTAGTCATAATTTTCGTTCACAAAAGCAACACTAGCTACATGTTCCATTCAACCTGTCTTTTCATTGGTCGTCTTGTTTATGTTTCTTATTACCTTGTTTCCTTAGCCTAAATTAGTTGTACCACTCCCCTGATACCTATCTCTGTTGTCCTTATTTATAGGCAGCCTAACTGGAAGTCTTTGTTCGGTCACCATCGTTCTCACCTGTATTTGTTTTCACAGAGCACATGCTGACTCGGAAGGTTCTCTGACAGGGTAGTGGACCCAGAAGGTTTAGGAGCCTTCATGAGGGTCCATGAATCATGAGGGAGACAGCACACCTGACTTAGGATTGCCAGACACTGCGCCCAAAAATAAACAGAACAGACACGTGGAACACATGGAAATACACCAGGGGGAGTCATAGGCACGTCTTAACTCTGCGGCCTGGACTCCCCGCCCACCAGGGGTGTGGCCAGCAGACCTCAGCCTGGGAATCCCGGCTGCTTGGAGCATGGCGGAGCAGTCTGGACGTCACACCTACTTGTCACCTTACATGTCTCTTAGCTTTTTAGTCTCCTATTTCACCCTAATCACATTGAAACATTTTACCCAGCCAAATTTTACTGCACACACACACACACACACACACCACAAGCACCCTGTATACATGCTCAATATAATGTATACATGTTCACATGCACATACACACAAAATAGGAAATGGCTTAGTCCAAGAATCAAAACCATGATTAATCTCAGTCTTTGCACCGAAGAAGAAGAATCCAACAGTCCTAGCGCTCCCGTAGAGGCTGGTCCAGAGTCTCTCAGCCAAGAACATCCTAACAAATCCTAACAAACCTGCAAGGTGAAGTTAATCAGCAGGTTTAAAACACAAACAGTAGGTTAGCAGACATGAGCTAAGTGCTTCTTCCTGTCTTGTCCATTTTATAGTTGGAGGACTCACCTTGCTGTCCCCTAGAGGCCAGATGTACATGTGACAGGCACAACTGTTACAGTACGTTGCTCAAGGGTATCTCAGAGGTGCTTAGCAGTTTTGGGAATCAAACCCATGACTTCCTGATCGCAGGGCAAACACCCTAACCACTAGCCTACCAGCTGCCCAAGATGACCATGGTTGAGATGACTGTGGTGGAGATGATTATGGTAGAGACGACTGTGGTTAAAATGACTGTGGTGGAAATCTATTCACTCAATTCAATTCCATGTCATTTATATAGTGCTTTTTGCAACCAGTGTCGTAACACAGCAGCTTTATAGAATTCAGGTCTGAGCCACTAGTGAGCAAGCCAAGGGTGACAGAGGCCAGGAAAGACTTCCTAGATCCGGAAGAAGAAACCTCAGGAGGAACCAAGACTCAAAAGGGGAACCCCTAACTGTTTTGAAATGTCTGTGGCAGAAATGACTGTGGTGGACATGTTTGTGGAGAAAATGACCGTGGTGGAAATGAGTGTGGTGGGAATTCACTGTTGTGGAAATGACTGTGGTGGAGCTGACTTTGGTGGAAATGACTGTAGTCTAGATTACTGTGGAGGAAGTGACTGTGGTGGAGATGATGGTGGTCACATAACCCTAAAAGTGTGGTGGACATCTGTGCTTATCAGGTTTATTTCAAGTGTGCTCCTGTGGGAAGAAACCCCCAGATATATTTATCATGAAGAAATGTTCCTGCAGGTGAAGGTATGTTTGCTGTGGGGTTGATCCTTCTAGGTGGGATCTGCTCGAGATTCAGTGAACTTGGTGTCTTTTTAAAAGGAAATTAAAAAGACAGCTAAGCAGAAATGCCAGGCATGGGAAGCCTGCTGCTAATTTCTTTAATGCATAAATTACTGAGATGATAAAGTGGTGCGATTCATCTGCTGGTCCTTTCCAAGCCACAGGTCATGAACACTGTATCTCGCAGATCAGGTGGCAGTGGGGGGTCTGTATCATTCTCGTGATCACCATTCTCTATGAGTTTTGTAGTGTATAATAATGTAATATGACTGTAAATTCATTAGGGGTCCAAGCACGTAGTGCAGACAGTCCCTATTGTTTTTATGCTGATTTTTTTATCAGGGATCCAAGCATGCAGTGTTTAGGATCCCTGTTGTTTTTAGTCAGATTTTACTTTCACCTTCATTTTGCCCCAAAATGTGTTGGGGAGCAAAAACATGCAGTATTCCAACTGCTAACAGCCATGCCATTGTGCCACTAGGTGGCGCTATTACAAGCACTTTTGCATTGCGTCTCAGCAACTTTGAACCATAAGTTCGATTTTCAAAATTGTTGTTGTATATCAGTCCTTGGCATCAGCTGAATCAAATGAGACCACGCCCACTGATTGTACCACTGATGACATTTTTTGCTAATTTGCGTAATACGCAAAAACAGTTTTTGCAAACTAGTCCCTGTTTTTTTGACAAATCTGCACAATTGTGGTCTCGTTGGAATCGCAAGACCCTCATTGTCAAAACCATGTGAATATGTGCAAACAGCATGGCCACCATATGCAAATTAAGCTTGTCGGTTTTGCATACAATGAGTTAAACTGCAATTACTCATAAGCCCTTGGGTCAACGCTTACTAAACTTCGTAAACCCATGCAAGGCATCACTCAACAGCAGAACCCCAGTTTGTATCCATATTTACCACTTGGTGGAGCTATGACAAGTCACAAAGCACTTATAGCACGAAATTGCCTCCATCTCTCCCCCTGTGTGGCCAATGAGCTCACAAATTTGCATTCCACACCAGAAGACATTGCTCTTGCACATTCTCAAATTTAAGTGATATCATGCGACCGTATCATGAAACACATGGCTGATATCAGCCACATGACAAAAATGATGGTTATCCCAGGCCGACGATTCTCAAACTTGGTACATTTGTTGACATACAAGCTTAGATGATGCAGTTCAAGTTTGGTCCACTTTGCCCATTGGGTGTTGCTATAGCACACATTCAAACATGATGATGGTTTTTCAAACAGAAATAATGACATATGAGACAGAAATAAAACAACTGACTTACATACACCCCTGATGGATGTCAACTTTAAAACCTTGGAAATGTTTTACATAACTTTCTTTCTTTGCGTATAATTTTCATTATTAGAAAATTGTACTTTTACGAATTAGTCTTAGGTTTTTTGTCCTATCTTCACAATTCTTGCCTTACATGAATCCAAAGAGGCCCAAATCTAATAATTATCAAAAACATTTTGACTTTTCTGAACAGCACGGCCAAGACCTGCAAGTACATTCACATGAATGTGATGTAATTGACCCTAATGGGCCCAAATTGCTAACACTGGGTCTGATTTGCACCAACTTTGGTACAGAGGTATAATGTGGTACTGCAAGAATGTGTGCAACATTTCATTGATATCAGCCAATGGGAGGCGCTACAGTAGAGAATTGCATTTATTGGTGTATTTATTCCATGGCCTGTACACTTCAAACCAGTGTTCATTTTTTTAACTCGTGATAAAAAAAATGACACTTTCCTAAAATGGTCAGTCCGCGCATTGTTAAATTTTCATACACCACAACTTATGGCTTTTGGTGAGATCACTTCACTCTGATTTATGCATAAACTGAAATACACTTCAATTATGGAATTTCTGAAACAATGCAAAAAGAAAAATATGTGAAAGGCTTCCATATTTGTGTCTTTCAACACCTTGTAAATTTTGTATCATTTTGTCAAGGGATGGCTAAATGGTAAGCCAAAATACATTTTTACTAATTTGCATAATATGCAAAAACAACTTTTGTGAACTAGTCCCTGTTTTTTCGACAAATCTGCACAATTGTGGTCTCACTGGAATTGCTAGACACTCACTGTCAATAATTATCAAAACCATGTGCAAATTTGCAAACAGCATGGCCACCATATGCAAATTAAGCTTGTCGGTTTTGCATACAATGAGTTAAATTGCAATTACTCCTAAGCCCTTGGGTCAATGCTTTCTAAACTTTGTAAACCCATGCAAGGCGTTACTCAACAGCGGTACCCCAATTTGTATCCATATTTACCACTTGGTAGCGCTATGACAGGTCACAAAAATTGCCTCTATCTCTCCAACTGTGTGGCCAATGAGCTCACAAATTTGCATTCCACACCAGAAGACATTGCTTTAACACATTCGTAGATTATGCAGTTGAAATTTGGTCCACTTTGCCCATTGGGAGGCGCTATAGCACACATTCAAACATTGCAGTGGTTTTCTGCCCATAACTCATGAACCATGAGACACAAATGCTTTTTACTGCTGAATTCTGTCCTCTGTCACAAGTTCAGAAATATGTATGTTTTTGATACTACGAGAACATGTGCCAAGTATCTTGAACATCAGCTACTGGGAGGTGCTACAACAGGATATTTGGATATCTTCTATATACTTCATAAACAACCTGTGCAGCTCAAAGTGTTCTAACGTGTCAGCATTGCGGTTTGGAGGACTGGTCACAAACAGCTTGGACCTCGCTCATCGCTGCTGGTGTCTATATTTTTCTTTCTTTCTTTCTTTCTTTCTTTTTTCAGCATAATACTTTTTTTACACAATGAACAGACCAATAGAAATGGTTCAAAATTTCTTGTTGCATTGATTTCTATTATAAACCATCAATGTTTTTTCCTTCTCCTGAAAAGTGTGAGCAATATAAAACAGACATTTCTAATAGACGTCAAAACCTGGCTGTCCTTTTAGGACTGTCTAAGGAACACATGCATGATATCTGTAAAACTAATTTATTTAATATCAGTAATGAACAACCCTGCTACTGGAGAACTTCATTTCTGTAGACTTTAGCTCCAACCCTAATCAACCCCACCTGATCCAGCAAACTGTTGTCTTTAGAAGTCCTTGATCAGCAGGATCAGGTGTATGAGTTGTGGGTTGAAGGTGAAACCAGCAGGAGTGTTGGTGAGATGCTTTTTAAGTGTTGTATGCTTGTGTATTCTTACATACGTCCCTTCGCATGGTGACATATCACCATTGTTCATGTGAATTCATTTATGTTTCCTTATCTCTCATATTGCATTGCATTCTAAACAATAAAGGTTGGGGTAAGGAGCTCACATATTTGGGAGGGTCCCAGAGCAGAGTCGCCTTGATGAGGTTCAGGTATTGAGTCACGATGAGTGTTTCTCTCTGGAGATGTGCCAGGCATGATCAAGTGGGAGGAGTATCCAGTGGCGGCTGCTCTAAGACTACAAGGGCAGCTCCGCAGCTCCGCTTCCTCTAATATGTCAGAAAATAAATGCTCAAATATGTCGTATTTATATTGCTTTTAGATCGAGCTCAGATTCATGACTAGCTTGTTCAGAATCACGTATTTATTGTAGATTGTTTGACGCAATTTTCTTGTCATACATTTCCGTGCAGCACATTGCATTAAACCTCCTGAAGCGCAGCTTCACTGGAGCCCTATGGACGGCACAGAGGGACGTGATTCACTGCAGAAAAACCTGGCGGTGATTGGATAAATGCACCAAAATCGTCACTTCCAGGGAAGCTCAGTTTCTCTGGGAGTGAATGGAGCAATGGGCGGGCCAGGATGCTGGGCTGCTGCATGATGATTGGATGAGCTGTCTAAAGGGCGGAACCCCTTTTTGATTGACAGCATGTTTTAAATTCACACTGATAGACTGGAGCGATTCACGCTCGGTCCCAGCGGATCTGCGAGAGAAGTCGTGAGACAACCTGCTGCACGTTGTGTGTTTTTTGCTGGTGATATAAACCATTTTCATTTGTACTTATAATTCTTTAAATAAAAACGTAATTACAGCGTTCTTGAGTTTGCTCCTTGTTTCATATCTTATAGGAGCTCTTGGAAGGGGAAACCAGCCAGCAAACTGTGCAGCTAGCAAACTGTGCATAATATTATTGACATTATTGTTACTGTAATATTGTTGTTTTGGCAAAGCCGTTTAATAATCTTCCTCACAACGAGAGACTCAAAACTAAACAACAGGGCAGACGAACACCCAAGACTGATTTGGTGTAAAAATCAGGGAAAAATAACAGGTCTTTTCAGCTCTCCTAGTATGACCAGGTGAACTGGCTGACTGGAAGTGTTAAATCTGGGCAGGGTCGCTGAACATGCAATCAATGAAGGTCTTCACATTCAGTTGGCCAAACATGATGAAACAAGAAAAAAAAAAAAACAGGGTCTTTCTGAATCGT
>JBBPCX010069713.1:0-11150 GCA_037974365.1 Hydrocynus forskahlii | reverse complement strand
AACATGGTTGTTGTTCAATAATAAGATTATTCCTCAAAAATACAACTTGCCTAATAATTCTGCACTCCCTGTATATTATATATAAAATGCCTACAAATGCATATTTTTATAGAGTAAACCCTAAATATGCCCCCAAATATGCTCCCAAAACACTTTAATTTAATTTTAAACTCATTAGCCTTAAAGAAAATGTTAAGGTAAAGCTGTATTCTTACTGTACAGTGTACACTGAACTCCTGCAGTGCTAGAACGTAAATACCAATGTTACCCCTGTACAGACTGTGCTGTAATTCATGCATGTGCATTTTCTTTGGTATGCTCTGTTGTTTTCTTTGGTATAAGCAGGTAAATACAGTAATAAATGAATTTAACTTACAGTAATAAAAATACAGGGCTTTAAGAACAAAATGAAAAACATGAGAACACTGGAGACGCTCCACAGGGGAAATTCTGGGCTGCAGCCAATCATCAGCAAGGAGAAATAAATAACGTTCTCGGATTGGCTTCTTTCAAACCTCCCGCCTCTGAGTACAGCTGACTGTGACATCCAGTCCTCGTGCGCCACACCCCCTCGTCCTTTTGCTGTTTGTTTATGTTTGGGGCAGCACTGAGCAACAGAGGTTCATTCAATTCAGGTGTCTTATTGCCTTGGTAACCGCCGTGTGGTGCACGAGGCCCGGACATCACAGTCAGCTGTACTCAGAGGCCGGAGGTTCGAAAATCTGCAATGGACCTAAACCACGACTGCTGACCCGCATGAAAGTGGGGGGAACACGTGTATATATATGACGGGCAATGATTAAAGTTTTCAATCGTTGTTAATTGCATGGTTGTCTGTGATTAATCACGTTGTTATATGCTAAATTAAATAATTAAAAAGTAGTGTATTGCACACTTTTATTTTTGAAGTACTGCTATATGAACAAAAGTGCAATAACATTTTGTTCGCAGGCACTTTAAATAAATAAGGAGCTTTTTAACAGCAGTGTTCCCTTTAACACAGTTACATAGCTGCAGTTCAAATATTTCCTGTTAATCTCAACTTAAACATTAATGTAACCAAATAAAATAGAAAACAAGTTCCCCTCAGAGTCCAGAGCATGGGGAGCAGAACCATTATAGCAGCTGCAAAAGGGGACAAAATCCATATGAGTCTATGTACCTGAATGCAGTGTCATTAATGTTAGTGTAATGGTCAGCCGTCCCATTACTTTTGTCCATATAATATGACAAAAGTAATTAGACACCTGACTGTCAAACTGATGGGAAAGCACTTTACAGTGCAAATCGATAATACATACTGTGAGAGCAACCCAAGAGCATCTCAAGTAAAAGAAATGGGATATTCTTCAATGGCAAAGTCAATCGCTTGATCTCAACTCAGCATAGCAGCTTTACAATTATGGACAAAAGTAATGGGATGCTTGACCTAGGCAAAAACCAACCAGACTTAGCCCTGCGTGCTGCACAAAAAAGCAGTTTCAAAATAATAGAATTTTTGAAAAAAGCGTTAATGCGCAATAAGTAAATAAAGTTTCAGTCCATCGTGATTTTTTTTCTGAGAACTGAACTAATAATTGTTCGCTGTAATCTACGCACTAACGTGGAAACTGCAGGTATCGACCACATTTGTTTTTGCTTTTGTGACGTCCGGGCCTCGTCCGCCACGCCCCCTTGTCTTTGGGCCGGGTTGCTAAGCACTGCGCC
Source organism: Hydrocynus forskahlii (assembly GCA_037974365.1). Taxonomy (NCBI): domain Eukaryota; kingdom Metazoa; phylum Chordata; class Actinopteri; order Characiformes; family Alestidae; genus Hydrocynus; species Hydrocynus forskahlii. The sequence goes on along the minus strand of JBBPCX010069713.1, from coordinate 9,443 downwards.
CAAACATAAACAACCCAGCACAATGACGAGGGGGGGTGTGGTGGACGAGGCCTGGACATCACAGCTTTTTTCATGGCATCACAGCTTTTTTTATGCATTTCAGTGCTAAATCATTTAGAAAAATATAATTTACCAATGTTGTAACATAAAATAAAAAAATACCTATAAATGTTTTGGTACTGTTCAAAGAGCACAAAGAAAGCGTGTCTTGGGATGGTGTTAATTTTTCCTTGGTGTTGATTGGTTGCTGCCCTTTGACGTAGCTGCAGTTCAGAATTTTCCCCCTGGAGAGTCTTAAGTGTACTCGCATTTTTCATTTTAAAGCCCTGTATTTTTATTACAGTAAATTAAATGAATTTATTACTGTATTTACCCTGCTTCTACCAAAGAAAATGCATGTGCATGAATTACAGTACAGTCTATACAGGGGTAACATTGGTATTTTACATTCTAGCACTGCGTTCAGTGTACGATGTACAGTACAGATACAGGTTTATCTTTACATTTTCTTTAAGGATAATGTATTAAGCTGAGTGTAAAATGAAATTGTTGAGGGAGCATATCTGGGGGCATATTTAGGGTTTATACTATAAAAATAGGCATATTTAGGCATTTTTTTTTACCACATCACACACACAACGGTTTTTCACTATATGCGGGTGTTCTTGGAACGTTACATAAAAACATACATAAAATTACAAGCTCTCTGATTAATACATATATGTATATATATTAATCAGAGAGCTATATATATATGTGTGTGTGTGTGTGTGTGTGTATACACAAATAAAATGACAAGCTCTCTGATTAATTTATATAAATTTTCCTCTAAAAGTATTTAAAAATGTAAATGAATTTTGGCTGACTTTCAACAAATCTTATTTGAAAACTGTTTTTACACTGTTCGTGTGCAGTAATGATCACAGCAATCATAAATATAACCTAATATGCAGAGGGAAAGAAATGCTTCAGCAAGAACAATGATAGAATTAAGTCCATCCAGAGGGCGCAGTTTAAGACAATGTGCCTACAAGCAAGGGTGGTCGGATGAATCATGGTGCCTTGCCAAAAAATGTTCCATGTTTATACAGTTCATACAGTTTATAGTCAGCTTAGAACACTTATAATGATGGGAAATAGGCAAATATATATAATCTGCTAAAAATTGTATGTAAAAAATATGTCTTATAAGCCGTCTATCGATCCATGCTACCCTGTTGAAAAATGCAACATTGAAGCTTATACCGTTTATACAGTCAGTTTAGCACTGCTAATGATGAGAAATAGGCAAGTAATATGCATAATCTGAGAAAATGAGAAGAGCCTAGATAGATTGATAGATAGATCTTTAGAGGTGCACGGAGCCATTTTATACAGTCAGGTTCTAACCCTGAGAAATGCTACCATGAAGCAGGGTCTTCTGTCGATTCATGCTACCTTGTGGAAAAATGCTCCCTTATACAGCTGCCAGTGTCCCAAGGTAGCACAGATTTATGGGCTGAATCTCAAGACTGTGGAACTGCACATGCGCAGAAGGGCACGGTAGCACATCTCGATGGTAGCATGTTTCAACAGAACACTGTGGTGCGATTAATCAGCATAACTTTTTGTAACGCGTTTAAAATTAACGCATTAATTAATTACTTCAAAACTTTTCCCACCTTTAATGTGACCTATAACCTGTACAATTCAATTGAAAAACAAACAAATTTGGTAAGGAAAAAATATAAAAAATAAAACACATACAATAAGCTGGTTGCACAAGTGTGCATACCCTTGAACTAATACTTTGTTAAAGCACCTTTTGACTTGGCAATATTTGCCCACTCTTCCTTGCAAAAGTGTTCCAAATCGGTCAGATTGCGAGGGCATCTCTTGTGCACAGCCCTCTTCAGATCACCCCACAGATTTTCTATTGGATTTAGGTCTGGGCTCTGGCTGAGCCATTCCAAAACTTTCATTTTCTTCTGAAGAAGCCCTTCTTTTGTCGATTTGGATGTATGTTTGGGGTCATTGTCATGCTGAAAGGTGAAACTCCTCTTCATCTTCAGCTTTCTAGCAGATGCCTGAAGATTTTGGGCCAAAAGTGGTATTCATAATCAGAATCGGAATCAGAAAACTTTATTGATCCCAATGTAAATTGCTTTCAACCTCAATTCCCTCTACCTTGACTAAAGTCCCACTTCCAGCTGAAGAAAAGCATCCCCAAAGCATGATGCTACCACCACCAGGCTTTACAGTGGGTATGGTGTTCTTTTGGGGATGTGAAGTGTTTTTTGCACCAAACATATTGTGGCAGAAATGTTCAGACTTGGTCTCATCTGACCATAACACATTTTCCCACATGGTTTTGGGAGACTTGATATATTTCTTTGCAAATTTTAATCGGGCCTGGATGGGTTTTTGTTTGTAAGAAAAGGTTTGTAAAAAAAGTCTTGCACAGTCCAGACATATGGAGAATATGGGAGATTGTTGTCACATGTAGTACACAACCAGTACTTGCCAGAAATTCCTGAAGCTCCTTCAGTGCTGCTGTAAGTCTCTTGGCAGCCTCCCTGACCAATTTTTGTCTAGTATTTTCATCAATGTTGGATGGACATCCAGGTCTTGCCAACATCGCTGTCATCTAGGGATGCACTGAAAGTTCGGCCACCGAAAATTTTTAGCCGAAAATTACAAAAAATTTATTTTCAGTTTCAGCCGAAAATTTTTTTCAGGCAACCGAAACAGTGATGACACAATGATGGCAACCGCAGCCAATGTATCTAAGAAAGACACGCGGAAAGCCGTTTATAAAGCACGCAATGCCGAAATTTCTAGAGGGGTTGCATCCACAAAGACTTTCTCAATGTTGGGATTAATTTATCATATAAAATCTAAACATCCTGATCGCCATGCAGAGTATGAAACAGTTCGACCACACCCACTCACAGGGCAGCCTAGTGGTTAGGGCGTTCACCCTGCGATCAGGAAGTCGTGGGTTCGATTCCCAAGACCGTTAAGCACCGTAGTATATGGGTTATGTCAGTCCTTGTTTTAATACACTATTTTGTTATAGGCCTACAGAGAATATTGTTATATCTTACAAGTTTTTAAAGCACTTGTTCTGAATGCAATTTGTTCTTGCACTTTGTTCAGAATATTAAAATGCACTTGAATTCATTAGTTTTATGAGAGAAGATATTTAATTGTATAATATTTCAGCCATCTTGCTTTTAGGCTATTCATGAGTGGGGCCAAGTAAAATATTTTATTTCAAATTTTATTTTATATTGTGCATTGTTTGAATGCTAAATAAGTATTTTCATAGTTTTGTAACAGATTTATTCTTTTAATAATTTAATAATAATAATTTATTTCGGTTTTCGGCCAAGTGTTTCCTCATTTTCGCTTTCGGTCCAAAAAAATCATTTCGGCGCATCCCTACTGTCATCCCATATTTTCTCCACTTTTTGATGACTGTCTTCACCTTGTTCCATGGTGCATCCAATGTTGTGGAAATTTTTTTGTACCCTTTTCCTGACCGATACCTTTTAACAATGAGAGCCCTTTGATCCTGTGTAAGCTCTCTGCAAACCATGGCTTTTTTTGTAGCAGGCTACTGAGTAAATGTCAGGGAAATCTTACTTGGACAGCTGAATTTTATTTCAGTGTCACTTTAATTGATGTCAGGTGTGTACCCAAGAAGACGGAATGCTGCAATTAAATCAAAAGGTGCTTCAACAAAATTTTAGTCTAAGGGTGTGCACACTTATGCAACCAGCTTATTGTATGTTTTTTTTATTTTTACCATGAAAGTAGGTCATTTAAGTAGAAGGATGCAATGGTGATTTCCTCATCTTAAACAATTTATTGAAACAAAACCCAACAATATACCACAACAAAAATGTCAATGACTCAACATGTCATGTGCCCTTGAGCACCAATTGCAGCTTGACAACGATGTCTCATGCTGTTCACAAGTCAGCTTATTGGCTGCTGAGGCATGGCATCCCACTTAGGTCATTGAGGTATTGGGGTACATAGTTACGAGCCTCTACACGGAGACTTATCTGATCCCATTGGTGTTCTATGGGATTCAGGTCTGGAGAAAGTGCAGGCCACTCCATTCGAGGTGCCCCAGTCTCCAGCAGCCATTCCCTAATGATGCGACCTCAATGAACTGGAGCATTGTCGTCCATGAGGATGAAATTAAGCCTGTGTTGTTCATGCAGGGGCACAATGACTGGATTAATGATGTTATTCAGGTAGTATGGGCTTGTCACTGTACCACTCACAAAGTGTAGGGTAGTTCTGTACTGACTAGACACACCTGTCCACATTGTAACACCACCACCACCACCAAAGGCCGATAGCACTCTTCTGGACATCTTCAACATCATTGGCAGCCGTCATTACTGCTCAGTGTGAATCAACTTTCATCAGAGAACAGCACTGAGGCCCACTGGTCCCTCATCCAGCATAAATGCTCCCTGGCCTATGACACCTGTGCCTGGTGATGTGGTCAGGTACCCTTGCAGGTCATCTAGCACGCAGACCACGCTGATGTAAATGGTTTTGAATGGTCTGACGTGACACTTACGTGCCTCTTACCTCCCTTAAAGGGGACATATTTTACCTCTTTTTAAACAAGTTATAATAGGCCTATGGGCTACACAAAACATGTTCATGAAGTTCTTTGCACAAAATCACTCTCACATAAAGAGATCTCACCAGCTCTATACTTAACAGTTTCAGTCCCTTTCAATTTGAGCCGTTTAAGGGCTCTTTCACTTTTATGCAAATAAGCTGTTGCTGGCCACACCCCACCCATTCCATACGTTTACCTCACGTGAAAATGGCAGAAAACAGAGGTGCTATACAGCCCTATGTGTTCGATCCCAAGTCAGACCCAGAGCTGAACACAACACTTCATGTTTGACTTGCCTTTGCCTGTAGCCATAGCGCTTAGCGTCTTATGCGTGCTTGTAAAACCAGCAGAGAAAAATTGCAGATCTTCAATTAATGTAGTGGGTGGGCGCTCGACAGATGAGGGGTGGTTTTATGAAAATTTTCTTATCCTGACGTCAGGATAAGGGAGCCGTCCAAATGGCTCGTAGAAGCATATGATTCCTGACACCAAAATCTTTCAATTGACACAGAAAACAGATGGATTTGTTTTGGGCGCTTTATTTTTTTTGAGTGTTTATAGGAGCAGTAGAGACGCAAATGAAAATACAAAAGGATACAAAAAGTGAGTTTTGCATAATATGTCCCCTTTAAAATCATCTGGTTCCGTGTGTGGGATGTGGCCAAAGGATGTCCACTTCTGTGCCTTTCTGTGACTCTTCCAGTCTCTCTGTATCTCTGTTGCAACCTACTGATGACACTCTGACACTCTAAGCTAAGTGGCCACTACCATCTGAGTATATCCTGTTTGAAGCCTGGCAAGGTACTACATGATGCGGAGGACTGTTTAAATACTAATTCTAATTGAAACAGGAAATTTATTGGTCGATTCATGGATCAAACACCTGTTGTGGATTTTGCCGTTAAGCGCCTTGTCAGAGTTGTGTAAAAAGTACTGAAACATTGAACAGTTGGACATGTGCATTTAAACATTTAGGTCACATTAAGTTCATCTGTAAAGGTTATAGTGCATTTTAGATTCATATATAGAGCTTTTCGGGGGGGGTTATGTTCCAAGAGCACCCGCGTATAGGGAAAAAAACACGTTGTGATATGGTAAAAAATGCCTAAAAATGTCTATTTTTATAGTGTAAACCCTAAATATGCCCCCAAATATGCTTCCAAAACACTTTAATTTCATTTTACCCTTATTACCTTTAAAGAAAATGTACAAGTAAACCCATATTTGTACTGTACACTTTAAACTGAACTCCCGCCGTGTGTACTGTACTGTAATTCATGCACGTGCATTTTCTTTTGTATGCACGGTCGTTTTCTTTGGTATAAGCAGGTAAATACAGTAATAAAATCATTTAATTTACAGTAATAAAAATACAGGGCTTTAAGGACAAAACAAAAAACACTCGAGATGTGAGATTCTGGTCTGCAGCTGCCACACACACGTCACAGGGCAGCAGCCAGTCAGCAGCAAGGATAAATAAATAACATTCTCGGATTGGCTACTTTCAAGCTTCCTGCCTCTGAGTACAGCTAGGGATGCATCAAAGGGCAGCATCCAATCAGCAGCAAGGAAAAATAAATAGCGTTCTCGGCTTGGCTACTTTCAAACCTCCCACCTCAGAGTACAGCGGTATTTCAGCATCCCAAGACACACTTTCTTTGTGTTCTCTCGTCTGTACCAAATAGAAATGTAGCTGAATTTACGTTAATATTTGTTACAAAATTAGTACATTTTATTTTTCTTAATAATTTAACACTAAAATGCATGAAAAATGATATATTGCCACAAAAAAAGCTCGGCCTCGTCCGCCACGCCCCCTCGTCCTTGTGCAGGGTTCATGTTTGGATATCTGGGATGTACAGTAAAATGCGTGGCAGTTTTCAGTCTTCATGGCGCAAAAGTGTACCTGATTTGAGTAACTTCACGCTAGATCTCTAATTACCACAGCTCGGGCAAGGAAAGCCTTATAAAGAAAAATAATAATGACTTTTTAAAATAGGGTTTCTGCCAGTCCGTGGAGCTTCGTTTCTGCACCAATCAAAATTCAGTCAGATCAAGTCTGATCTCAGTGCTTCTGTCACGGTGTGTCCTTGTCCTTCCCCTCGACTTCACGGCCCGCCCCAGTACGAAAACCATTCGCCAATCCAGATAAGAGTGATCTGCCCCTGTGGTCCAGGATAAACTTTTGGAACTCCCATACGATGCAGGGCTACGGTCGAGATTTGGCCAGCTGTCGGAGTTCTGGCTGTGAAGCTGTGAGGAAAATCCCCAGCTGAGTGAGATGGCAGTTAAAACAACCTTGCCTTTCCATTCCACGTATCTGAGCAGTCATGAAAACAAAGTACAGAAACAGATGCAACTCAGAAACACGCCCTGAGTGGCTCTGACAGCGTGCCTGCCTCATTTCAACCAGTTAGTGGCGAGAAAGCAGACACACCCACCACATTAGAATGTTGATACATTTTTGGTGCCAAATAATCCCTGTGGGTACCTAGACCTGTAATTTAATTTAGGTTAAAAGTCAGTTTGCACGTTCAGCACCTTTTGGCAGTGTTCTCAAAAGTATAGTAAAAAAAAAAAAATCTATTTATGCGCATGCGCGACCGGGGGACCACAGGACCGTAGGGGTCCCGTCATTTAATTTAGGTAAAAGATGACTTTTAACTTAAATTAAATTTTTTTTGAAAAAATGAGTTTAAATTTAAACAGTGTAGTGTGGTACATGCCATAATATATAACAATCATGTACTACAAACCATGCAGTCTTATGTATTCGCTTAAAACACCTCATAACCTGGACAGGTATGTTATTGGAGGAGAACATTTTTTACTAAATATATTAGGGATAAAGTGTCACTAATCAATTATTTACTTGGAAGACTGCCAACTTTGCTGTAAAACAAATAAACAATAGAAGGCAGGCTTGTTTAATATTGGCATGCTGTGAGATTTAAAGTTTTTTTCACCACAGCGTGGACTGATGGAATATGTAGTTTTAGTGACAATCAGAATTTGACAAATAGACTCTTTGAAAGAAAACTGTAAAACTGTTTTAATTTTGCAAACATTTGAAAACTCTGACTCATCCTTACTTCAAACTGAGCTGTTTGTGCCTGTGGGAAATGCGTGTGTGTGTTTGTGCTCCCTTTGAGAAATTCTGAGAAATTAGTTCTACCATGAAATGTAGAATACACACGTACACACATTGTGTGCCCAAGACATAGCCTAATGGCAAACACTGTACAGTTACTAGGAAATCGGCCTCGGTAACTCTGTTTGGGGAAGCGTGGATTGGTGCCCTTGTGCTAAAGCAATTGTTTCATCTTGTGAAATTAATTGATTATCAAGCAGTACTTTACAGCCCAAACTGACGGTCAAACATTTAAGGAACACCAGTCTTGTCTTACACTAACTCAGCACAAATGAATAATAGATGGGAAGCTATTAAAAACCAAAAGAATGACTGACAAAAGTAGTAACCTGTAAAATGTTAATTCACATTTTATCCCCACATTTTGATGTCTGTACTCTTTCAGACTACCTTTGGGCCAAAAGAGTGTTTAACAATAGTTGCATAGTCACCTTCTTCCTTATACCATAAAGATCAGTTTACAAAATGCGTAATTAAAATGTATATTCTATTACTGTATTTTCATGTATAGAGACTTATGCATCCCAGGTAAAATGATGTTTTGTGAATATTCATCTATAACAAAACCATTATTGCCATCTCTACATTTATTACTTTGTGTAACATCTATTTGCCAACATAAGTCTTCTCCAGTAATGCCCTGTGTGTTTTAAGAATACAGAGAAAGCAGTCTGACACTACTCCTCAATACAGAACCTCACCGTATCCTCCAAGCTCACATATTCTCTCTTTTGGATTCCTCTCCTAAGCTCACCCTACAGGTTTTCAGTGGGGATTTGGTCAGGGGAATGGCATGGCCATGTCAAAAACTTTATTCTGTGGTCATCTGGATGTATGTTTTGGATCGTTGTCCTTCAATATAAAAGTTCAACCCAGTTTTTTGCAGTTTGGCAAAGGCAGCCTGATTTTATCAAAACTATCCAGCTACTTTATGAAGTTCATGATGCCATATATCCTAACAAGGTCCCCAGAGTCTTTGGAAGAAAACAGACCCAAAGCATCACAGTTCCTCCAGAATACTTTGGTCCCAATCAAAGTTCCTGCAGGGTCTAGGGAATTCCAGGTGTTTCTGTTTGTGATTAGGTGAAAAAATTTGTTGGCGAGAGGTGAAATAAAAATAAGAAAAATATAAAATTTTCTGCAAATCTACAACTGTTTATCCTTGGAGAAATGCATGTTTCTCTGACCATCCTACTCTCTGTGCATATGAGCAAAAAAACATGCACAAGCCATTAAAACATGAATGACCCCTTAATAGTTCCTGATTTATAAATGGGGAACAGGCTTCAGTTACAGTTTGGCTGTCGTTTTTAAAACTTATGCTGTGCTTCAAGTTCAAGTTCAAGTTTATTTATATAGCACATTATCATACACAGAAGGTCATTCCATGTGCTTTTCAGCAATGGAAATTAAAATAAGGATAAAAAAAATTAGAAAAAAAATAAAACGAAGTAAAAGAATACATAAACGAACATTATAAGTGCAGTAATAGTGCAAATATTTAGAGGAAGGCAGAGGAGAACAGTGCTGTTTTTAGCTTTTTAAAGCTGGCTACAGTTGGTGCAGATCTGATAGTAAGTGGCACCTTGTTCCAGCAGCGAGCTGCATAATGACTAAATGCCATTTCACCATGTCTAGTTTCAGATCTTCTTACCACTAACT
>JBBPCX010069712.1:0-11151 GCA_037974365.1 Hydrocynus forskahlii | reverse complement strand
TGTGTGTGTGTGTGTGTGTGTGTGTGTGTGTGTGTGTGTGTGTGTGTGTGTGTGTGTGTGTGTTTGCTGAGTGTGTGTGTGTCCTGAGGAAGCTGCGCAGGACAGTACTGCAGCCGCTCTGGCGTTCCCGGCGCCGGGGCGGTCGCTCCCGTCCGGTTCTGGGAGGCTTGCTGGGCTTTATCTTCTTTGGTGACGAGTCGTGTTTGTTTAAGATCCCGTCTGGGTCGCAGCAGCCGAACTGTCGTTTGGCTGTTGATTCTGAGAGGCTGGTGTGAGTTTCGCTGTGGTGCTGCTTGTTTCCACACAGGAATGTGTGTAAGACCACGTTCTGATCCATGATACACTTGGAATGTGATTTTAACAAAATATTACTGAATTTTGTGAATGATTAAAAATGTGTTGCCTCTTGTTTCGTTTCATATTCAGGATCAGCAGAGAATGATATGAAAAAATATCACAAAAAAGAAAATCTGGCAGGTTCCGGTTACATGCGCAGATGCGAGTTTTGCGTCTGAGTGTTATCCATGACTCCGCTTCCTGCCGGATTGTAACACGCTGGTGTTCACGTACTGCTGATGTGTTTACTATCATATTACTAATTCTGCGGTGTGTAATAGCTGGAATCCCTCTCCTCCTCCAGCTCTTATTGCTGTGCGCTCATCTCTCCTGCAGCTGTTATTGCGCCACTGCATTACTCCTGCCTTCCTCCGACTACATAACTTCCAGTCTGTCTAGAAACTGCAGCACCATTCTTGTTTATTCCAGATTCAGTTCCGCTGGTGTGACTGACAGTAATATGAAGAACAGAAAATGGGTTTCGATATTGAAGTCGCAAAATTAAATCTCAGGAGATGCAGTTATTTATTCTGTGTGTTTAGTGCATACGTTCTTTATAACGTCAAAAATAATTGTGGACTAAACTGTCAGCAATGAGACGTTAAGTTTGAAGTGGAAAATAGCAAAAAAAACCCAAAAACCTCACATGTACGTAGTGAGCTGCCTGTAGATAAATAATCAAAAGCAGTTAAAGACACCTTTACAGGACAGCTCAACCACACATACACCACGTTCATTGGTGTCTAAAAGGAAGAAAAAGCGGATATTATGGTCAAATGGGTCGAAAATAACAGGTCTGCACTTTAATTTATAGAAAGTAATCACTTATTACAATAATCATCATGATATTGGTCAGAGAGATCACAGTTAGATATTTTCGCAGGCTTTGCATGGGGAAGCTTTGATTTCATTACATCCTAAAAGCCCATTTTGGTCTCCTTTTCCATGATAGTTTTCATGCTTAGGATCTGAAAGGATTCTACTCTTTTAAAATGAAAGATAGTTGTGAGACGAGAAAACAAGTCTAGCTATATAGATCATGATAACCATGATAAGAGTAGGTTAATTAAGAATAAACGAAAGCACTAGTAGGCCATTTAAGATGCATTATCTTGGGTTTTTATTGTTTGTTTTATAAAATTGTTTCACTCAGGATGCTTGCTGTCGAACTTCCAAGTCGTGCTCCTTGAGTGCAGTTTAGTTCTGTGTGGGTTTCAAGCAGCTAGAACTGCGTGAAGGTTTCACTGTGAAACGCCAGCGTAAGGAAGAGTCGTGATATTGGGAGTCGCTCGCGGGAGGCCTGTGCAGGCAATGACACGACTGGTGCGATTTTTCTTGTTCGTCCGGATTCTTACAGTGATTTGACACAACACTCCTCAGTGCTGAACTCCGAGTGATCTCTCAGACCCGACTTCTTGTTCCAGCGTTTATGAGAAGTGAAAAGGGGACGTGCTCAGTCTTCGGAGGCCGAAGACAGACTGCCTCAGTCAGCGGCGCAGAAAGGAGACGCTGTCTGGACGAGTAAACAAAACAGCACGTCTCCTTTAATTGGCGTCTCGCTCCAGACGAGCGGGCCGGAGGCTGCACTCTTTCAGAGCGCGTCCTGACCCGGAGCGCTCCAGCCGGGACGGAGACACTGCTCGTGGTACGGCGGGGCCGTTGGTGCCATCCAGCCGTACAGAATAATGTAGGCTGGTCCTTACATTACATGAAGGTTCAAGGTCACTTTATTGCCGTCAGGAGCTGTGAACACGTGCACAGTGTGACGAGACGTCTCTCCACAGACCAACAGACCAGTCACATTCAAGATTCAACAGAGTGCAAGTTACAAGAGAGACAATGGACAACACAATAAACAGACTCAACAATTGTAACGCCAGTGTATGTAACAGAACAGTGTGGACGCCTTGTAAACCTTCCAGAGTGACTGGTGTTGCACCATAAGCGTGATTATTGCACAGGAGGCAGTTATCATTATTGAGCAAAGTGCAGGGGAGGGCCGCTTTGAATCAGAGACAGTCCTATAAATAGACAATACTGTAAGTAGACGATGCAACAATAAAATAAACGTATTGCACCATACATGTACATATTCATGCAGGCACACGCATTCCTGTCATTTATAAACACAGTGCCCATGTTTGTGTTTCTCCGTGTTTGTGTGCGGAGGGTTAGTGCCGCCTGCGGCCGCTGATGGCGCACGGTGCATATGAATAGTGTCCCCAGGAGCTGAATGTGTCAGTGGGCTTTTTGAGGTCGTCGCTCCTGCAGGGATGAATGGGCCCCAGTGAGGAGCCATTGTGCGGAGCTGAATGGGTTTGAATAGCCTGGCCGTCATGTGGTCCTGATGGAGACACACTGTTATGCGTGTTTACATTGTTTACTAAGGAGAATGGCAAAGGGCAGGAAGGAGAGAGGAAACCAGAGCTGCAGACAGGTAGACGTGGTTTGGAGAGAGACAGAAAGGTGCCAGACATGAACACACTTCACACCTACATAGGCCTCCGGGCTCGACTGCCTGGCATAGTAATGGCCTCGGGCACCGTTTAATGTTCTAGACAGCGGTGTGACGTTCTACTGGACAGTGCCTGTCCTCCCAGTGTTGAGTCTGTTTCTGGGGGTTCTGCAGATCGGCCGCTTATAGCGTGTCAAATGAGTAGGACGGAAAAGAAGCGTTCCTCTGTGCCCACCTGACTGAAACTCCAGCAGAAAAGCTTAAGAATGGTCACCTGGAGGTGCAGGAGTCTTTCATACAATACTCAGAATAATAACCCAAGATTTCCTCGTGCTTCAGGGAAACGTCTTAGGGCGTTTTCTCACCGGTCCATGACCAGCCGTCCTGTTCTGGCTCCCTAACAGTTCAGGGTCCCACAGTACCGGTTACCTGATCACCAGGGGGCAGGTAGAACCTGAAGCCACAGCAGTATGAAAATCACTTGCTGGAATTTTGTAACCGGATCGTTTTTTTTTTTACAGTATTTGTGCTGTCGGTATTGTACGTTGCCTTCTTCTGGTTCATATACTGCCCAAACAAGTGGCTTCACAAGTGACCCGCCTCTTTGGCCATTACACGGTTCCACCTTTTCCACACACACCCTTCACACACTCATACGAACGCCAGACACATGTGCAAATATGCCTCAATGTCAAGTCTCCACGCTGAGGCTTATTCTCTGACGTCCTGCCCGCGGGGGTGACGCGCACACAGCACTGGGAGACACTGATCCTGCCGTAACTCTCCCACTAAAGACAGAAGTGATTTTCACTCATTAAAAGATGTAATCCCCAGTTTTCAATGACTTTGTCACTTCTCTTCTATCTCTGCTGGTTCAGGTACTTTGTTTCACAGCAGGGACACTAAGGCCGAACCGATATATCCGTTGGATGAGATTGACAAACCACGCTCTTTTCAGTATTCGTGAAAAATGAGCAAGAATCAGTGGCTTGTTGCATGTTGTTTCCAAAACAGACACATTTTACAGTTCACCAGCAGCTCTCCTGCCTCAGAATCAGCACGAAGATGTTTTTTTACCCAACGAGTCGGAACTATTGTTGTTTCTGTGGAAAGTAGAGTCAGATTTACATATGCTGAGTGTGAACCTTCATTTTAAGAAAATGCCCCCAGGCTGGACTTCTTTTTGAACTTTCAGCCATACTTGTTTTTTTTATGTGTTTCCATAAATACCACCCAGTCGGATAACTCCTGCAGATTTGAAAACATGCGTTTAAAAAATGGAATAAAAATGGAATGGAAAGACTGTGGTGCAGCAGCTCACCGTTGAAAACTGACAATCACATGAACCAATAAAATGAAGTTAAGATAAAACTAATACAGTTTGATCCATTTTTGGTGATTTATTAATTTCTGTACGAGATTTCTTCTGTCAGTCAGATTGAGTGAGTCCTAACACACACTATGCATGTTCTGTATGAGAGAATGTTAATTTAAAGGACTCTAAACATCCTGAAACTCATTCTTCTGGGCCCCGTATAGTTTAACGCACTAATTATTCTGTGAGTCTTCAGTCGGCGTCTCCAGTATGCATGTGCCTGTTGGTGCTTGTGACACTGTGACCTCCCGCAGTGCAGCTCATCCCAAATTTAGTCTTTCCACAGTTGGATATTCTCAGCTGGAAGGAGCGGGACTTAGCGCCTCCTCATCCCATTAGAGTCAGACTCGGCCTCCTTCCTGCAGCGCAGTGGGAAGACGTGTTTGCTGGACACTCGAACACACTCGTTCTCTCGTGAAGCTACAGATCTGAGCGCTCTCACAAGGCCGGCGTCACTGGACTGTCCCACATGGTCTTTCTGAAATCTGCCTTCCTCCCGAACAGCCTCACTCTCCTGCAGCCCGAGCGGCCCAGAGAGTGGAAGTGTGGGAAAATGTGAGAAAATCAGTCTACACAACAGCGAGCTTGGTGCTAACGAGACACTAACTGACATTTAGCGTACATGTCGAGGCTTGAAGTTTCCTGTTAAACACGGGAACACGTTTGTTTACGTTTTTGAGCTGCATTTTATCATGTTTCTGCCTTGTTGGTTTATTTTAAGGTCCTGTTTTTAAGGAAAACTGATTTTTTTTAAATGTAAGCATTGCTTCAGAACGTACTGTTCTTTCAGGCCACAATGAAAACTGACCTATGATACACAGCCCTTTTTGAGTTCATTACTTTTGTGACGGCATGGAAAAACAGCACATTTCTTACGCATTTACAGTAAAGTTAGGGTTTCAGACGAAACTGATTCATGATGATCGTGGCACAATTAATCATCACAGTACACTTACAACACACACGTGTGTCATGAGCTTGTCTCTGTCGCAAGACGTCATTTTTCTATTGGGCCATACTGACTTTTTGGAGTATGAAACAACATAAATGCCATTATGTCAGGGAAAAATAAATTAAATTAAAAATAATATGTGCCCTTTTAAACTGTACTTGTCTAATAGAACATCCAAGTTTGGTACCATAAAAATAATTGTACACTGTGGCTCCTAGTACTTTATACTCCCTTTGTCCCGCCGAAGCGGCAAAACCTTCTCTTACGACACTGATTACGTAAACACCAGTTCGACCAGTGTTGCAATAACAAGGAATTCAGGTGCAATGAGAGACATTAGAAGACATTAGAAAATGCAGTTTTAATGATTATTTTAAAAACATAAGCCGGGGGGAGCAAGAGGAAATGGTCATCTGTGACATGTCCGTGTTTACACTGAGATGGGCTCAGGAATGTGACACCCCCCCCCAGCTCGACCGATCCAGCACAGCACTGCAAATATAACCTTACAGCACTGCACAGAGCATTCTTCTCTCTCTCTCTCTCTCTCTGTCTCTCTCTCTCTGTCTCTCTCTCCCTCTCTCTCTCTGTCTCTCTCTCTGTCTCTCTCTCTGTCTCTCTCTCCCTCTCTCTCTCTCTCTCTGTCTCCCTCTTTTGATGATGAATTCTCTCTGTGTTTCCACTCCTGTGGCCACTCCAAAGTTTTCTGTTGCTGCTTTAAAGTCTGCTCTGTCCTTTCAGAGTGTGAGAAAATATATATAGCAGCGAAAGGTAAACACTCGAGTTTTAGAGGGTCACACTCCGCTCTGGGTCTGTAATAAAAATCTACTTGTGGTCAAGAGTGCAGGTTTCCAGGGACAAAACACTGAAAACAAGCAGTTTTATAAGTTTCGGATTTTTTTTTTTTTTTTTTTTTGCAGTTTTTCAGTCAATTTGCACAAAAGTGTGAAGTTGCAGAGAACTGACAATGTCAAAACATTAATTATTTATGTGTATAATAAAATATCATCCACAGTTTGACTTTCCAGGCACAAACTTTCTTACTTCTAATGTAAGGAAATGTATACATAATTTAGTTATTAAAAATAATGAATAACCAAATCAGTTCTCAGTAACCAACCAATCAGCACTCAGTAACCAAATCAGTACTCAGCCAATAACCAGCCAATAAGCAATCAGAGCTTAGTACCCAACCAGTCAGAACTCAATATCCAAATCAGCACTTAGAAGTCAATCAATACTATAACCCAATCAGTACTCAATAAACAAAATCAGTACTCAGTTACCAACCAATCAGCACTCAAAAACCAAATCAAAACTCATTAACTTACCATTCAGAACTAAATTAGTACTAATTAATCAGGCAATCAATTTGCAGCAGTGTACTTATTAACACTCAAGCTGTACTCAGTAACAACCAATCAGCACTCAGTATGCAACCAATCAGCACTCAGTAACCAACCAATCAGCACTCAGTAACTAACCAATCAGCACTCAGTAACCAACCAATCAGCACTCAGTAACCAACCAATCAGCATTCAGTAACCAACCAATCAGCACTCAGTAACCAACCAATCAGCACTCAGTAACCAACCAATCAGCACTCAGTAACCAACCAATCAGCACTCAGTAATCAAATCAGTGCTCAGTTTGTTCACTCAATAACTTGTAAAGAAACAAGAATAAACATCGTCAGTTTAAGAAGTAAATGGATAAGTGGTAAAAACCTGTTGTGTGTGAAAACATTAGACTGGTAGTGTATATCTAAACTAAATTTTCATTTTAAATGCGTAAACAAACATTAGTCTCGAGCCAGAGAGTCTGATCCGACCCTGAAACCTCTGGACCTGATCTTCTCCTCGGTCCTCCCGGTTCGATGCGTTTGGTCAGGTGAGCTCTGGCTTTGTTGGGAGGAACACCTGAAACCGCGCCAGCCTTTTAATGCGTGAGGTGGGACGCCCTCTCGCTCGGCAACGTCTGAATATCTGCCAGATTTAAATATTTTATCCACACCACAGTGAGGTGGAGATCATACCGAAAGAGTCTTTTCAGAACAGAAGCTTCGAGAGAACTTTTCTCCTTCATCCTAACTCCAAGGCCAATGGAGAATAGGAGTTCTGCGGTGGCTCTTTGAATTCCCGGCTGGTTTCCTGGGGCTCTGTTTCTCTGTTTATAGAGGAGATCAGTCTAACTCCTCTATTCCCGCCAACACGACACGGACTGCAACCCCCAGAACACTGAGCGGAGTCTTCCCGTTTCTGCATCGTTTGTTGTTTTCCAATATTCACAGCCTTGCGCAAAGTTTTCAAGCGTCTCATATCCTTTCATCAGCATTACCCAGCTAATAGGTTTTATTTTTTTAAAGATTATCTTTTAGAATTTAATCAACGATTTGGACACAACAGACCCAGAACATCAGATCAGAACATGCACTGGAGATTTTCTTTATTACTCACTCACCCTTTGCTCACTCACACGTCGGTATTATAATGTGAGACACTCTCAGTTTTTTATTTACAGTCACGGACACCCACACTTATACCGCTGGGCTTCTCACACTACATTTTTTTTTTGTTTTTGCTTGTTTTTACTATCTGAAATTAATAATAGTTTTAGTTATTTTGACTTTTAAACAAAACCGTTTTGAAAAATCAAACCTATCTTCTAAAGTGCCAAACACTGTAAAGTCTACATTTTTAAAACTTTGAGATCTCTGATTTTACGTGACGTTTGATCATGAAACGAATCTTCGTGTTTCGTCTAACGGCGCTTCATTCAGGAGCTGAGGGTTAATATGATAACCGGGGGGGAAAAAAACATTGAGCTAAACTGAAAACACGTAAAAAATGTCTTAAATTAATCTTACAGGAGTGCAGAACATGAGGAAACACAAACACAGAAACGATCATTTCATTCACTTGCGGAAAATTAAAGTTATAATTGCTCCTAAACTCTGGAACAGGCTGTGCCACTTTTAGCTGCAACACCAGCACTCAAATGTTTCTCAGAACGGGAGATCAGACTTTCACATCTTTGTGGACCAGTTTTGCTCCCTTTTCGTTGAAGAAATGCTTGAATCCAGCCACACTGGGTGTCTTCGAGTATGAGCTACAATTTTAAAGCTCTCAGCATCTCAGTGGGGTTCAAGTCAGGACCCACACCTTCTCCAAAACCCTGATTTTGTTTCTTTACAGTCATTCAGAGCTGAACTTTTGATCTGGTTTGGTCTGGTTTTGCTGCATTAATCATTTGAATGGACTGAATGAACTTTTGTCTCCTGCAGGACCTTCTGTTGAAGAGCAGAATTCAGGGTTCTGTGAAGGCAAGCCTCCCAGGTTCCCACAGCCCAGCACTGCCACCACCATGTTTCACTGACTGAGGACTGCTATGCTAAGTACTACTTCAGTAACGCTCTTCCTCGTGTCCTCTGAAATATCTGTGCCGCTGGTTGAGACCCTTTAGTTGTTCCACCTTGCTGGAGAGCTTCTTTTTAAGTGATGATTTTATTCAGAAGGTCTGGAAGTAATTAAGCCAAGGTGTGTCTAGTCTAACTGAACTAAATTTCGGGCTAAAGGGGAAATTACCATATTCGTACAGGGTGCTATCCAGCTTTTTTGCTTCAGTAAATGAAACATGTTTACTATGACGTGTGACAAACGTGCAACAACAGAAGATGTCACTGACCACTAACCTCGCAGCTCCAGTGCAAAACACAGAAGTGTCCCTGCATCATGGCACTACCACCACCATGCTTTTAATTATGTTCTCATTGTGGCATGCGGTGCTACCTTCACATCAGACGTAACAGGACACTTTCTGAGGGAACCACAACTTACAGTTTTAAAAAAACGTCTTAAGACATTTCTTTTAAAAAAAAAAACCTTTGGTTCCCCCTCTTGGATGTTTTCTAAATTTTTTTTTAATGTCTGCCTTGTTTTCTTTTCTTTCTTTTTCTTTTTAAACTTTAGCTCTTTGAGATCTTGAGATGAAAAGGGCACTATAAATAAAATATATTATTATTATTATTATTATTATTATTACTTTCGATTCATCAGTCCACAGAACATCGTTCCAAAGGCTTGGGGCCCCTTCAGGTTTTTTTGCCCTCACCTGAAGGAGGCCAGTCCTACGGTTCTCAGATGTTTTTTTAGGTTCTTTGGCAGGCTGGCCCCTCCTGGGAAGATCCAGCTCTGTTCTGTGTTTCCTCCATTTCTAGGTAACATCTCTCACCGTGATTCTCTGGAATCCCAGGGCCTCAGAAAAACCCCGTCTGAGGTGGGACAAGCCCGCGGCGCCTTGGATGTACTTTGTTTGTTTTGTCATGAGATGCTCCTTTATGTTCCTCTGGGTTATCAGTGGATTTCAGACACCGAGCAATTTTTTGTGTGTGCATTTTTGTTTTGACGCCACTTCACATTTCCAAAGAGAAGCTCATTCATTGCTCCAGCGACAGTAAACATGCACATGTGGAAAAAGAGAATAAAAATACTTTCAGAACTTTTTCCCTTTCATGCCAGCTTCGAGACCGATGGACTCGTGCACGGGTCTTTTAACTCTCTGTTGATCTTCTCACAGGTGCTCCAGAACGGTTTGGCGAGAACATTCAGAAACCGCACAATGAGGACGGAAGGAACTCTCGGCGTGGAGCTAAATGAGATGCCAAGGTCACGTTTAGTATGTTCTCTTATCTTTCTCCAAAAATAAACTCCACCAACTGCACTTTTTCCTTTCAAAAACAATCGTTTTATTCCTTTGTCCCAACTCTCTCTCCCTCTCTCTCCCTCTCTCTCCCTCTCTCTCCCTCTCTCTCGCTCTTAAACACATCCTAAGCTTCCGTCCCTTTTCTCCCTCCTTTTTAACTCTGAATGACGTTTTTATTCATGGAACAAAACACTGAGAAAAGAGCGAGGAGAGCCTCGCGCGTGCGTAAATGTGCAGCCGATTGTTTTAAGGTGCGACGTTTGAATGCGTTTGATTGTAAACGTAGCGGTCAGCCGCGTCGCGTCCGAGTCGCATTTTCCATCACACACAATAAAATACATTCAGGCTCCATTCAGGTATTATTATTTCTTCTCCCCTCTCTTTTTTATACACAGTCTCATTTCCGCCACACATCAGAAAGCAGAAGGAGCTGCTGTTGCCTAGGCAACGGGATGCGGTCGGCCACGGGATGCTGCAAGAACAAGAACAATGGCCGGCAGGGTGTGTGTGTGTGTGTGTGTGTGTGTGTGTGTGTGTGTGTGTGTGAGCGCCATCACTCCATCGTATGCTCATCTTTCCCCTTCAGAAATGACATGGGCATTGTTCATTCCTTTTTTTTCTCCTCTCTCTCATTTTTTATCTCTCCGCCCCTCCCCCACGCTGAGCGGGAGCAGAGAGATGAGACGGCTCGGGGGCAGAGAGAGAGGAAGAAAAAGAGCAAAAAAAGCAAGGAGACGCTCGCGGTGAAGGAGAACAACACCAGTTACTCGTGTGTGTGTGTGTGTGTGTGTGTGTGTGTGTGTGTGTGTGTGTGTGTGTGTGTCTGTATGAAGTCAAAGCTATCTCAGCTGTACAGGTTCAAAACGCTGCGCCTTTTCACTTCTGCTGCTTCTTCTCTTTCTTTTTATAGAAGAGGAAACCACACAGACACTAAATGCCCTCATCCTGTACAGTACAACACACACACACACACACACACACGCACACACACGCACACACACACGCATGCCAAATATTCACACTGCAACACTGGAACTGAAACACAAAAACTTCAATGACTGTCAATATTCCCCCAAATATTCCCCACCGTGAACACAAACCCAAAACTTCTCTGGACCCTCAAACCGCATCCAGCTCTTCATCAAGGTGGATCAGACTAGTGGACATGGTTTAGGACACAGTATGACTTACTGTGAGCTGTTAAAATGACCTGAACTTCTTAATTAAGGTGGATCAGACTAGTGGGCGTGGTTTGGGACACAGTATGACTTACTGTGAGCTGTAAAAATGAACTGAACTTCTTCATTAAGGTGGATCAGACTAGTGGACGTG